>BMAO01001130.1:0-72846 GCA_019973975.1 Trichonephila clavata | reverse complement strand
CTACACTATTAAAATTCGAAGGTAAACAAACGTATGTATGTATGTAGTGTATGTATCTATCTATCTATCTATCTATCTATCTATCTATGTGCGTCTATCTTCTCACGAAGAACCACGCAGAAAGTCGCGGAAGGTACCAAAAGATCGGGAATTTTCCGGGGAAGCCGTATTGCCTATTTATATTCCGATATTGTAATTAGTTAAAAAGATATTAATTAAAAACCTTAAAACGCCGAATTATTTACTCCTGCCGGTTGCTTACTTGGCGAACTTCCCTTCCGTTTCGGCCGAGCGGTAATCTTACGTTTTCCACCATATTAAAATTGTCATCCGATTTTCGGTGTCGAAATTAGACAAAAACATAATTACAGAATCGGAAAGATCATTTATTCGCCACGACACGGTGTAATTTTTTTTGTAAAATAACGATATTTTCTATTTTTTTTCGAATTTTTTAAAATAGTGTTAAAACTGATGCGTTTTTATGAAATTATTTCTAAATCGTTGGGTATGAATTACTTTTCGTGTTATTAAATCGATATTCTACACTAATTAATTTCAAGCCTTTCTCTTTTAGAACCATTCATTTAAAAATAAAATTCCCAAAACTTTTTTCTTAAAGAATTTTTAAAAAGTAGTCTTAATTTTTACTTCACATTGAATAACTTCGTCATTTATGAAGATAATCTCACAAAATCTTTTTTCCGTGTGTACAGTAATATTATGTGTAACATATACGAAGATTGAAAAAATTGCTTCAAAATTACGGATTTAAAAAAAAAAATTGTGATTTTCGTAAACTTATGTTTTTCTGAGAAATAAATTAAAAAGTAGTAATTTGTACATTTTTATTTTCAAAGTACGTTATTTTTGCAAATAGTTGGTGATGTTTGAGAGCATTAACGTAAAAATTATGCCCTTAAAATGAAGGTAATGATTTTAAAATACGCGATTTTACATTTAGCCAAACATTGGCGTCGAAAATTAGCTTTGCGCCAAAGACTTCAGACCTGTTTCGCCTTCGACCGCTCTAACTCAAGGGTTACACTAAAAAAATTCTGCCTTAACAGGAGGAAATCAGTAACTTTGGCGAGTAAAAAAAAAAAAATGCGAGTGAAAGATGTATTTTATCAACTATATATGTCAGATTAAGATGATAAAATGCATTCAATGCATTTCTGAGATTCATTTAAAATATTTATCAGTATCGAAATTTTTGTTCTCTTTCATAAAACTTATAGTTTACTTTAAAATAATGCCTAATGTATATTTCTTTTTTTGACATATAATTTCATAATAAAATCGAAGAATTTGCCCATTTCGAAATTTTTTTTTTTGGAAATAGTCAGTTAAATAGGTATAAATTCCTTAGAGAAAAAAAAAGCTATGTTTGTATTATATATTCTTTATTATTAATTGCTTTTTTTTTAAATATCAAAAATCAATAAATTTTTGCAATACATTTAAATGTAATCTTCAATCGAAATCTTTCAATCGTTATGTGAATATCCTATGGATCCCCTCAATTAAAAATTAAATTCAATTTGAACCGACCATTCATTATTATTGCCTATTTTCTTTTCTGCTACTAATCTGCGTGGCGTGGTTGTCTAACGCGCCGCTTTCGCAAAGTATCTTAATTCTTTCTTATGTCTGGGTTCGAATCTGGCGAATTTCATTTTGTTCGTTTCTGCTTATTTTTCCCACGTAAATTAATTTTACTGATAAATACTTATTTTAACATGATCCTCTGTTATTTTAATGTACTTTTCATTTTTTTTTTTTTTTTTTTTTTTTTTGCCTTAAAAAAGGTTTTTTTCTGATTTTTAATCATTCAAAGATAATTTCTATCTTTTTCAACAATTCCTAACAAGAAGCTTTCATTTCTGTTTATTTTTCCCACGTAAATTTTCAGTGCTGCCATTATTTAAGCAAACGGAATGTCACAATTAATTGCTAAATGAATATTTTTAATCAATTTTAATGTAAAAATATTAATAAGTTATAGTTTTGTATTTTATAAATATCGATGAATTTAAAAGAAAATGATTTTTAAAAAGTTTATTGATATTTAGAAACAGTGATTAAAAAAGTAAAATGCCGAAAACTATGTCACAATTAATTGCTAAATGAGCATTTTTAATCAATTTTATTAAAAATAATTAATAAGTTAGTTTTGTATAATATAATTTTTTCCGCAGATACGTGTTTAAATAATTTTAACACAGAGTGGAATGAAAAACTATAAAATTAAAATTAAAAAAATTTAATGTTTTTATCAAATAGTATTCTTTTTTTTTTAATGTTTTTTTCAGTGAATGTTAGCATATAACTAGGTTTTCCACCAAAAGTGGATTTTTAACACTAATATATGTTTAATTAAACATCCAAATGTTTCAAGAGCTATCTGTAGAATTTTTTTATTATTATTTATAGATAATGTGGATTTAAATTAATATATTTTTTAAAATCAAATGAATATTTCTATTATTTCCTTATTAAATTAATTATTTGTTAATAAAAGGTATAACGGCTATTATTTTGGATAAAAATACGTTCTAGAGCCTGGAATAAATATTTGTCCTCAGTGCCAGCCTAGCGGTAGCTAGGCTTCTACTTCAGTTACACAGTATACCTAAGAGATAATGTATGTAAAATAAAGTGAGAATGATAGGTTCGCCTAAGCTAAAACTAGCTTCGGCGGTCAGGAGGTGGTGGGGGGAGGTGGAACATTGTTTCCGTAGAAACGCAAAACAACTTTTTCCTTTCGTTCTTCAATCCGAAAAGGGGGTTTTCGTTACGTTTAACAGCATGGGGAGGGGGGGGGTGGAATTCTTAGAAATCAGGTAGTATCTTCGTTGCACTATGAGGCAAACGGTACATGAGGTGAGGCTGGTTCATGAAGTTAGATTGAGAGCTAATCGTTGGGTTGTCATGATTGCAGAATGGAAAGTTGCAGAATGGATTGCAGAATGGAAAGTTGAGGAAATATTCGCTATTAGGGTGTGGATGGGTTCAACACAAAGTTCTTCGTGGAGAACAGATCTTGGGATGTACCTGTTTATTATGAAGTCTTTGAATATCATTTAATTGTGTGTTACTGGCAGATCCCCAAATGGGGCATGTATACGTTAAGATGGGCGAAGATAGGTTTTGTAAATAAATATCCGGTTATTTAAAGAGAGTTTGGATTTCCTTCCAATCAGTACGTTCTAGAGAGACATTTTTAAGCTAACTGTAAGTAGCGATTGATTGATTAATGAAAACCTGAAAATTATTTTATTATTTTAGATTCCTAAAAATTATCTATTATTAAAAAATGATGACTTTTTTTTTACTCAAGCATCAAAATAGTTTTCTTTTATTGTTTAAATTTATTATTTTTTTACTAAAGCAATATTGTTTTCGACATGTCATGAATAGAAACTTGAAGATAAATCTTTTTTTTTTATATTGAGGGAGAGTCAGGGGAAAATAGTTCTACACTCAAATAAGCCACTGTAACACAATGCAGTAGAAAGAGAACTGAAACATGTTTGACATTAGTAAGATCTGGAAGATATTTTTTTTTCGAAAAAGGGAATTGTAGTGACGTTTATATAAAAGAATCACACACATACCAGGAACTTTGATAAAGGAAGGTGAATTTCCATGGCAGTATGTTATGCATTCGAGACAAATTTTAATAAAACACTCAAAATACTTAAAACAATCATTTAATAATTTCTTCTTTTATAAAGATAATTGCATGAAACATTTTTCCCGTGTGTCGAATATTTCAAAAAATCCTCACAATTTTACTTCAATATTTAAAATAGTAGTGAAATTTGAAAAATTTCTACTTTTCTGTCTTTTTTCAACATACAACTATCTTTAAAAAGGCTACATTTTCGTTTCCGGGGACTAAAAAATTGCAACGAAAGAACTGAAAACTGAGTGAGTGATTTTTGATTCGCACTGTTCGCCTATTCGAGGGTTATTGGCGATGGACCTCGAAATTTTCAACCATGGTCAAGTGACGAGGACGACACCTGCGCTTTCACCCATCTCTAATAATTAGAACACCACACCAACGCAAGAACAAATTTCGAAAAAGGGAGTCTTAATAACATAGTTAAAGAAATCACTCACATCGCGCACATAAGAGCTATCGGCCTGAGGGAAACACGAAATTTCCATGGGGATGAAGTTATTCACTCGGTAAAAGCCCGTGCAACGCCGGGCTAAGCGGAGAGGAAAGAAACAAAGAAATCAAAGTAATTTCGGAAAATAATATTGGAAGTGCTGAATTTGTGAAGTTGAGTGAATATTAACGTCCCACTGTTCAGCAACACGAGGCCTTTTGGGGACGGTCCACGTAATTTTGAACCATGGTCAAGTGACGCGGACGACACCTGAGCTGGCACCCCCTCTCATAACTACCACACCACACCAACGGGAGGACGTTTGAGCTCTCGACATAATTTACGTGCATTTCTCCCCTACACGGCGGGTCTTCAGTGGTACTAGGATCGAGAATTTGCGAAGAGAAGGGAAAATGTTAAGCAACAAAACCATGACACGCACTCACATCGTACGCTTCAAACCCACACCAAAGTGTTGGCGTTAGAATAAAAGGAGGAAATTAACATGGGAATTAAGTTATACCTTTGGTATAAGCCCGTGCAACCCCGGGCTTAGAGGAGAGGAAAAAACATAGAAGCCAAAGTTACTTCGAAAAAGAATATTGGTCATGCTGATTTTGTGAAGAGAACGGAAAATTTTTCTAAAAGTAGAGAAAGCCCGTGCAACGCCGGGCCATGAAAGCTAGTTGTCTACTATTCAGCGTACTGCAGTCTCCCCCCCCCACCCGTGGTACCTTTCACTATTTCACGGTGTTTGGCTGAGGCGGGTTATGCTCACAGTGGCCTATAAGACGTCCGTCTTTGACCCCACAACATCGGCGGAATCATGTGGAGTGGTGTCGCAGTCAATCATCATAGTTGTCATCGAACTGGCATTGCATACGATGAATCTCGCTTTACTCTTGAAGCAAATGACCATAGTCTCCGTGTCTGAAGAGGCCGGGGCCAACGGTCCCAATTAGCCATTGTTTTACAAAGGCATACAGCATACACCTGGTATGATGGTGTAGGGGACTATTTTATACTACAGAAGGTCATCTCTAGTTGTCCTCCATGCATCTTTAAAAGCACAACGATATGTTGATATCATCCTTCAGCAAGTTGTATTATCCTTCATGGCACTTTATCCAGGGACAATTTCTAACAAGATAATGCCAAGCCCCATACCACTCGTATATATCTGAATTGCCTTCGTGTAGTTAATACTTTTCCTTGACCAGCAAGGTCACCTGACCTTTCACCAATCGAGCATGTCTGGAATATGGTAGGGTGCCAGATTCGGTGACTCCAAAATTTCGCATATCTGAAGCAACTACTGGTAAATGCCTCGCAGAATAACATTAGGAACCTCTATCACTCTTTACCGAGACGTATACTATCATGTATCACTGCCAGGGGCCGTTCCCCTACTACTGATTTGAACACTCAAGCTGTGATCGTGAGCCGTGGATGGGCCCAATGGCCTTGTTGTTTTTATCATCTTATTATTTATGTATGAGCTGTATACACATTTAATTTCATTAAAAAAGAACCACTTCCACATGATGTTTCGATTCTTTTGCAAAAGAGTGTATTTTAACTGAAAAATGTTAACGGAATATATATATTTTTCTAAAATCAAATCTATTATTTGGGATTAAAAGATGATTCTTTAAAGGATATCTTGATTCGGAGATGTTTCATCAACACATTAAAATTATTACCTACATTCTCTTTCATTCAATTCAATTATAATGAAAGAAAAGCAAAGCTTCATTCTACGGAAACCTCCAATCCAGCAACTGGATGTGTATAATCAGGTAACAGGCGAGACGCGGCATCTCCTCCGTGCGACGGATTAAAGGCCGAGATGACGCGAATCGTTGATTGGACGCGCAGTGCAAGTCAGTCATGTAATGGGAAGACAGGTCACAGCGTATATTATTCACTACCAGTGAGGAGCGTAATTTGTAAAACTTAGTGAAAGATTTCCTCGCACCGCGGGTTTTAAGGGAGCAGGGGAGGGATTAGTAATAGATGCAAATTAGATTCGTAGTAGTTATGATGATGCTTTCTGAACGTTTAAAGGATTCAATAGGATTTATAAACTAGCATTTTAGGAATAAGAGAACACGATAATAGGCAGTCTTGTTATAAATCGACAAATCAGACATGGGGGCTGGCTAATAGACTGTGAATATATTCCTAATGGACTCTACACATTGTCATCAACTAAATATCTAGAAAGCGTCCCATTACGAAGTGTTGTATCTTTCCCGTACAGACTTAGAATTTGTTCAAAGCAATTGGAAGGGTTTTAACAATGAAAACAGAGAAACACAAAGCGATTTAAAATTTCAACCGAAGTTGTTTTATCGAATTTATTCAAAGGCGAAACATAATTAAATAAAATTGTAACAAACCAGTTGTTCATTCACCAGCTTCATAAGCAAGCAATTTCAAAATACTATTAGCTCTTACATAAAAAAACAACCTTCCATATGTCAAAAATACAGATATTTAAATGTGTTTTAAAATAATTTTTCTCATATAAGGAAAGTAAAAATATTTAAAAAATGGAAACTTTCCAAACACTTTTAATGCATTTTTCAAATAATTCTATTAAGACTGACAAGATAGATATAATATGTTCTACAAAAATAATTTTTAAGAACTTCGTGTGTTCAGAACTATGATATATACATAAATATAATAAATGCCAATGTATCGAACATTTCAATTGAAATAAATGTGTATATAAGTATAAAGAAGATTTCTAGAAAGAATAATAAAAACTAAATTCAAAGTACAGGGTGTTTCTAAATGAATATCGGAGTTTTAACACTTTATATTTATTACATATAACTTACAATTTATGCATCGAAAGAAAGAGTAACTGAAACAGTTTTGCCTACAAGCTGACAAACATTCAATGTGAGTCTCATTTGTCATACGGCTCCCATCAAGTCGATAGGCGAGTTCATCTCAAACTTTGTTCAATGTGTCTGAGTTAATTCTTGCAATAGCCTGCTTCAATTCTTTGTCTTACGTCTGGAAGGTCAGCTGGTAGCGGAGGTACGGGCACACAATTCTTAATGAATCCCCGCAGATAAAAATCACATGGCGTCATATTGGGTGAACGTGAAGGCCATGCAAAACAAGATTTATCTTGAGACCCTTTGCGGCCAATCCATTGGTCGGGTACATTGATGTTCAATCAATCGTGTACTGAGAGATGCCAGTGAGGCGGTTCACAACCTTGTTGACAAAAGAAGTTATCTGGTTCACTTTCTTCCTATTGAGGAAATAGTCATAGTTGTGGAGCATCAAGATAGGCAGAACCAGTTACAGTTGGTTTTCCGAAAACGAAAGACCCATACACCTTCCGCCAAGATATGGCACAAAAACCATTCAAATTAGGTGAGTCTCGTTGTTGACAACTGAACTTAATACTAACTGCTCTCTGCACAGTAATAGCAGATTCTGTCTTTGTAAACTGGAGAACACAAAGCGCTTTCTGTTCACTAGCCGCCATTTTTCTTCTAGCGTTCTAATTAGCGGGGAAGAGGGGAAATTAACGGATGTTTGGTGCACATGTTGCACACAAGCCAGCAAACAAAACTTTTTCACAGTTGCTCTTTCATTCGATGCATAAATTATGCTTATAAGTTATATGTATTAAATACTATAAAGCGTTAAAATTCCGATATTCATTTAAAACACCCTGTATTAATATTTTAGCATTTTCGTCATAATTAAATATAAACCTAAGTAATTAATTTATTTAAATACTGATTAAAATTAAAACTATAATTTTGAATGCTATATTTATTTTAAGAAAGTTAATCTCTTTAACGTCTAGATAAATTTGTTTCAGTTTTTCAGAACGAAAAGTTTTTAGTATGAAAAATCTCAGTTTTACTTCCTAAATCAACTAACAATTTATTTTGATCCGCAGCATTAAAATGCAAACGTTTAGCTGCTTGTAAAGAAGGATTTGTAACATTTTTTTCTGAAAACGCAAAAGCAATAAAAAAAAATTCAGAAACGAAGGATAGCCTTGGAAAAATTTATAATTTTTAAGAAGATTATATTCTTTAAGAGAATCTTTCAATCTGTCAATTAAAATATGGTTGTTTAAATATACTTTTGAACTGTGCCTTCTTGTCAACTTGACATTGAGTGAATGCAAATCCTATTCATTTTCAAAGTAGATTTATGTTACAAAGGGACTGTTGCTCCACAAAATATCTTTTCCAAGTGCGATACTTAAACAAAATTCATATTCTGTAAAAAAAAGGGTTCATAAGTAAATCATAAAACTTACAAACTTAATTAATAAATATGTTCTTCACACACACACAAAAAAAATAATAGAGAGGAAAGTAAAATGCTTATATCACTAGAAAGTGACGCTTCAGGATAAGGATCGCCAATGTTCGAAAACTGAAATTTTAGTCTCAAAATCAAAATACCCCTTCTACAGCGAAACATTCACCGCGCACTATTTATTTCGATTATAATCCACTCGTGTGTGAAAACACATCCCTTTTCAGTGCTGCATGAATCCGAAATACGATTAGACTGGCATGCGGATGCGATTGGAAGCTTTTCAGTATAAAATATTGCTCGAATGTAAATCGCACCCAACATTTATTAAAGAACGTAGCGGAATTTTAATCTATTTGTCTACCAGCAGCAAGATTACATCCCAACTCCTTGCCATAGGACTCTGTATTTGCATACCTTTCAAAAGGGCGGGAAATCAAAAGCCTTTCAAAAGAGAGCGTTCGAGGGGGGAAATTATGATAAAAGGCGGGAAGATTTCGGTCTGAATGAGAGGCGCCATTTTGTGATTAAGGCTCGGGCGTAATGAGCGGCGGACTCGTTTTCTCGCCTCTTGAATGAATTTATGCCGGGGCGGCCGCTATCGGGTTGCCCGCTGATAAACCTGATCTCGGGTTATGAAAAGTAGTTTATGATAATGCACACCTTTCAAAGACGCTCCCCGTGTTTGTCCTCAAAAGGGATTTGGGGAAGGAATTCAGTTTCCTAGGGAAAAGGGGGGAAATTGTTCGCCGGATCCGATATCGGAATAATCGTGTTTGCTTTGAATAGATGGTGACGCCAGGGACAAATAGCGACAGTTAGGGGCTTAGAGGCCCCGTCAGAGAATATGTTCTTGAAGAATGACACCGAAAATCGAAACAGGCTGGATGAAGTTGCCATTGGGTGTTTTGATAAATGAGGTTGAACTAACAACAAACTTAACTAATTACATTCTTAAGAGGGTGATTTAAGCATGAAACGCTTAATTCCATTTAATCGTGAGCTTAATGCGAACAATTAAATTCTAGTTTATGAAATGTATTATAATTTTTTTGAAGACACCTTTATATATCATGGGAATTTTAATTTAAAAAAAATGTCTTATAACAATTATATTTTTGCAATATTTCATTTCGGTGTTATTTCTTTTACTATTGAACGTTTTTGGCTTTGGCACTGGTATAAAATATAAAGATATTTTTAAATGACGAAAAGTAATTTTTATATATAAGAATGAAACAATCTTGTAGAGTTGAATAACTTATATATTTAAATTTCTGAAAGTTGCAAAATTTCTCGGTGGCTTAGAGGAAGCGTGACTGTCTAGTCCCGCCTGAAGTCGATAGACTTTCTGGATGTGAAAATCGTAGGTAAGCATATCATATGATTGTGTGTCATGTAGAAGATCACTTGAAAATCAATTTGTGGCTGTGGAACTCTCGGCCAAATTAAATCAAGGTAATATTTACCATCCAACGAGATCTTGAATTGAATCCGTTCAAACGTAGCGGGAGCTACCATTAGATGGTACAACCAATGAAATGGCTCTCACACCCGACGACTTGCTGTGTTTGCAAAGACCCAACTGCCAAAATGTAGCCCATTTGTAAAAGAATTCTTTTTTATTCAGTTACAATGAGTAAACTCTGGAGATTTTTTGTCAGTAATATGTATAATCATATTCTAGTTACATAAAATGTAATTTTAAAATGTATAAAATACTTAAGAAGTGTGTACTTATGAAAGCACACAGATGATATATTTTTTTATTTCAAAATGTTACATGCCTATCTGATTCAAAATTAAACACAGCATATATTTAACGGATAACCCAAAGATAATTTTTAAACATGTATAACATTTAAGTATCTATCTCAAAATTTAAGTCATCGTGCTTTTTTAAAAATGAAATGCTCTCTTCTTTAGACTCACCTCAAAAATTTGCTACTTATAAAAAAAGTGGATGAAATGAAACATATCAGATAAAAAGAGACTGTCAAAACCTGAACAGTTTTAAGGAAAAAATTCTTCACTTTACCACAATAAATTAAAGTTGAAACTACAGACTATATATCAATAGGATTTGGTGAGATCTTTTTGCAATATTTCGTTCCCTTCACTATTAAAACGCGAAAAGGATGAGAATATCAAAAATCGTCTAGAGCAGTGATTCCCAAAGTGGTCTATATAGACCACCAGGGGTCTATGATGACCTACAAGGGGTATACGCCAGCGAAAAAATAATTTGGGGGTCCATGAGGTGTAAATGGGGGTCTATGACAGTCGCTCTCATTAAACCAAATTGTGAGTAATCATTACCAAAAAAAAAAAAAAATCAAGTGGATCTTTCTCAATTTTTACAAAGTCTAGTGGAAACCAGATTTAACCAATTTAAGTAATTTATTTATTAAATTTAGTGAGGTTAATTTATGGTTACTAGGTGACAGTATAAATTTCACTAAGACAAGGACCGTTTCAGCATTTTTTCCAGAATTAAGCTAACAAAGTATAATATTGGACGTCGCGAATTTTCTGAATTTCTCTTAGACAATCTGTCAAGGCATTTTAACCTACGTTCAAAATTTAAATACCCTTTTCTTAAATTTTGAAACTAAGTTTAGAATTGCTCTTTTTATAGTAATATCACAGTAAACAGTGAATTCATATCGTCCCATTGAAAAAAAAAATGTCACATTACAATAGGAACTGATCAGAATAGGCCCTAACGAAGATCTTAAAATATTGTTTAAAAATGGATGTCAGAACGATTTTGACTTTAAAAAGATGTACCTGTTATTTGTCACGAATTATGCAATATCGTGTGAAAGATTTTAATTTCTTTTCCTAGTGATAAGGAGTTTCAGTGAGTTTGCCAATCTCAAAAACAAAACAAAAGGGGGGGGGGACTGGACACTTATTAACAAGGGACATTTAGAGTTAAACCTGACTAGATTGTAATATTAAATGTTGAAAATTTGATTTTGAAGCACCAGATTCCTCCCTCTCATTCAAGCATTTGTTTGTTGTTGAGTGTTTTTATGTAACAGTTATTTTATGCATTAATTTAATTTAAATTTAATTCATTAACTGTGCTTCTTAAGTTTTAAAGCTATACTTCTCTACAGTTCGAAATTTAATTTAAGTAAGTAAGATAAATTTAAATTAATTTTAAAAGTAAGTAGTAGTACCAGCTGTCAAAAAGACATTTAAGTTGATAAATTTGCAAAAATTCCATATTAGGTAAGCAGGGTCTACCCGAAACCGATAATCATGGTAAGAGGTCTATGAGACAAAAAAGTTTGGGAACCTCTGGTCTATAGAGGCTGACATGTCGCCGCAACTGGAATTCTGAAGTGTTCCCTTTCATACCTAAGCAGTCCACCCTGCGTCTAACTTGTGATCAAAGCATCTCAAGAAGTGTGTCGAGCTGAAGAAGGAGGTGGGGGCATCATCATGATACTTCTTTTATCAAGGATTTAAAAAAAACTGTTGGACTTTTTCAAAATCTGACATTAGAGAAAGAACGAATTTTATTCGCGATTTTTACTAATCCTCGAAGGTAGTGGTCTTTAAACTACGTTCCATGAAACCCTGGGGTTCCACGAGTCGCAATAAAAATTTGAAAAGAACATTATAAATATGCATGCAAAATGGATTCGCGTCCTCTATGAAGGATGCATAATTACAAGTACCTAAAACTCACCCCAATCATTAAAATTGAAAATTTATTTATATATAATATAACTTTATTTTGAAGTACTATTTAAACTTTTATTGTAATAATAAATAATATTAAAATATTTTTTTTAATAGATGTACTATTATTCTATTATTTATAACATCAAGTTCCTCTAAATAAGTCCATACTTGTCATTACAACGTTTTACAAATAGTTTTCTTATTGAAGATGTACTTTTTTCATTTGTGGGGGTAAAAACACCTATTATGAAGGGGACGTAACAAATTATCGACTTATTAACAGATTCAACGTTAAATTCTAAATTTCAGCGAGAACAACATCTGCTATAAACATTTTAATGCCATTCAGAATTGTATATTTAAATGGAAAGTATTTCTCATGTGATTGACAACAAAAATAAAATATTGCATAAAAACAAATTAAACATAGAATATGAAAAATGATTGCGGAAATTTTCAATAGGCTTAGACTTTGACAATTTGTGTAAAAAAGTGCAAGCGTTTATCCCATTTACTAAACATAATGAATGGTTTGTGACACTTGGATGACAAATTAATATTATTAATGAGTACATTAAATTAAAATTAGATAAAAAAATTTTAATATAAAATGCGCAAAAAGATTTTTAATTATCTTTAAATTAAGTACCTATAACGTGTTGTTGTACTTTAAATAGTATTCTAAGATATGCTCTTCTAAGTTTGTGTGAGGGGGGAACGTAGAGATCTATAAATACACCTGTTAGTTCTAGGGGTTACCCGAGTTGAAAAAGTTTGAAAAGCTCTAAGGACAGTGATATTCACCCGCGGGCCACATTTCCTCCGCAGGACTTTTTGAGGTCATAGCCTACAGCACTAAGAAACTCAATTATTGTCGAATAATGTGATAAATATTTAGGGCAAGTTCTATCAATGAAGCAACCAATTCTGTAAATTTTCTATTAATTTGCCTTTTTTATAGTGAAATGCAAGCAAAAGGCTTGTCCATGGATGAAAAGAAAAATGAAAATTATCCAAAACTCAGCAAAAAATGCATAAAAGTAAATATTTTTGCATGTGTTTGACAGAAAAAAAACTATAGTATTAAAATAAAAGCCGAAAATGAGTTTAAATATTTTGATTTCTTATAGTGTGTCTTTTCATTATCATGCTGCAGCCCACGTGAAAATAGGTTGAGTAAGGGAATATACTTCTTATGACTTTAAATGATTAGAAAACCTTTTTATGTAAATGAACCATGATTTATGTAAATGAAGTTTTATATTTAAAGGCAAGTGAAGAGAGAAGTGGGGAGGGTGGTTCTTGTATGCCATACGGAGACTAAAAAGTTGGTCAAGTTAATATTGGAAATGTCGTGGTTCAAATTAAAAGGATCCGACGTACCAGTCAAGGATTAACATTATTGTTAAGAATTATCTATTCATAAGTATAAGATTTAGATTCTAGACGTGGATTACTATTTAAGTTATTATCACACTATCTTAATTCTACCTAAGCTCTTATAGCTTAGGTAGAATTAAGATAGTGTGATTAGGGGGACAGTCATAATAGAGAAAATTTCTCATCCGTTGGTGAACCGTCAAGTTTCGGTGGGCGAAGGTTGCCACAAAGTATACTATTTTGGTTTTTTGTTGGATCATTTCATACACCATGCTTAGTAATGGTCCGCGTATACTGTTCAAAGTGTTTGAAATCTAAAAAAGGTCTATCATTAACTAAGCTTTGCTAATTAAAATTGAAATATTTAAGGCAAACTTGCGGAATATTGCAATTTTTTTTAAGCACAACTTTTTTTCCTGCTCTTATTAAAAATTTCAAATGTACAAGTTTTGACATCACTAAGTTAAATAAATATAAATAATTGACAAATAAAAATGACATTTCCCCATTTTTTAAAACTTTAAGTGCAAATACGAGCAGAAGCTAATTTTATTTTTATTTCTCTTACTCTTTTTACTTAACTATACATAGCCGAAGAATTAGGACACAATTTCAAATAATCCGCAAAAATCGGAAAATTAAAAATGAATAAGCAAAATCTTCTTACCTCACATAATACACAGATCGCAAACCTTTCTTTTTTGTAGTGAAAATATGACAACAATTCTTCCCTCTTAAATTCAGCACCCAGAATATATCAGCCAATTTACCACTGTTATACGTTGCCCTTATGCTAAATTAATATCATGGATGATTCATTTTTTAGAATTTTTGCTTTACTAGAATTTTATTGATTCCTTTTGTAAATTTCAACAATTTTAGGTATTTAACATATGATAAACTTTTGAAAAAAAGAATTGTACTTTTTAATAAGTTCTGGTATCAAACCAGATATTAAGATTATATAGATTGTTTCATCTGAAAAATAAATTTTTTATGCGTTTGCTGGAAATGAAGCATAAAATCTTTTTTTACAAAGGCTCTTCCCACTCTATCTTATCTTAGTATCAAAACTACAAAAGAAAATTGTTTTAGTTACAGTTGCTTGGAAACTTACCAACAGGGACTTCCTACTGATGTAAAAATTAATTACTATCAGTTCCACAGAACTAAAAATTACTCGACACAAGAAGTTGGCATTTGGTAATTATTCAGGACTATCAGCATGACTCTCACACACGCTGATATTGTTAAATATACTGAAATTACTTTTGTTACCCAAAGCGCATTTCGAAACATTTTGTGCGTCCTAACTTGTGTCGATAGATTGACAAGATGGTGTGAAGCATTTCCAATCTGTGATCAAGCTGCTGGCATTCGAGTACTTTTGCAAGGATAGATTTTAAAACTCGATGTTCCGGAAACAATAATTCACCTTCGGAGAAACAATTTTTATTCCCTTTCTAAGTTTTTAGAATCTGTTCAGATCAGAACCCGCAAATAAATAAAGTAGTAGAAAAATTTCATCGGCTGCGTGAAAGTGATTTGATAACACTTCCTAACGACAATGAAATGAACGCCCACTATTAATTTTATTTAGTATCTGTACAAGTTTCAAAGAATATTAGATGACATCTTCAGCAAAGCTCGTTTATTGAACACCTATGAAGTTGTCAGAATAATGTTTAACCTAATTGATCCCGGTTACATTTCAACGTCATTTGTTTTCAGACATTGTGACATCATGCTTATTCTATGAAACCAGTTCTCTTGCATTTCATCGTGGTTCTATTTACGATAGTAAGGATCTCTCATAAATGAATCCTAGGCTCCTATATGGGTCTATCAAATTCACCAGTCTTTAAGACTACATTATACTGGTTACAGAGAGCATAAGATATTTATACTGGAGGTTGGTGGTACACGAGTGTGTGTGTTGTGTTCAACTGACATATCGCCTGTTTTCTGATGACTTCATTAAATAGCTCTCTCTACTCTTTTTTTCTTGACTGCCGGTAAAATATTAATACAAATGTGTTGGGTCAACTCTTACGGATACTTGGCGATATCATTATCTGAACCAATCTCAGAAAAGGTAAATCGTTAATGTATCCAAAGCCCATATTTAAATGAACAGGTTTACTGAAGAAAAATGAATTCCTTTTATGACCTCTACGCGTTAACATGTTGTAGTCTCTTTATGGTTAAATTCATTAAATTGTTAAGTTTGTACATATTTTCCTTAGTTTCCTCTCGAAAACTAAAATCTTTTGATATTACAAGGAGCCAAAATAGCACCAACAGGATGTCGATTCATGTACAAATATAATGCACTCTTTTGCCAAAATGAGAGAAAAATTATGATTGTGTTTGCTCTAATTTTTTTTAATCTAATACATTTTAACGAAACATTAGTAAAATAGGATACACATAATATAATAGCATATAAGTTCTTTGTGGGCTCAGCCTTAAAGAAGCGCGAATATATCCATGTAGAATCTTGATGTTCTATATTTAAAATGATTATATTCAGAAACTTTGTTAGTTGCAAAGCTCATTTATATATCTAACAAGGAAATACGGAAAATTTATTATGGTAAATTAACTCTTTATATACATGTGCAATAAATAGAACATCATTTCTAAAAAGTGTGTGTATTTTAAACTGCATATATATTTATTTATTTATTTCGTGTTGCTCATTAACAATTTTTGTATTGGAAGAAAATTTGGATGAACTTTTAGTTTTGAAGAAATGTTGCTAACAGTGTTAAGATGAAAAAATTGTATATATTTGACTTTTTTTAGACCTTCTATCGAGGAAAATTTCAAAATTCATGTAAAATTCAAAATTCAACAAATGTTTTAATAATTTAATAAGAGCAATAAATATGATCACTTCGTTGGTAATGGATAAAAAATCTTAAGAAAGATTATTAATAGTATTATATTTTTTACATTAGATGTTTCCTAAATAGAACGTTGGTTTGTAAAGCTATCATTTCTAACATGATATGGTTTGACTACAATATATAAAATAACGGAGAAAATGTTCTGAATGCAAAGATTTCTACTGAGTGTCCACAAAAATGTTTACGACGAAAAATTTCTCAGTTTTTCTTTATCCCTCCCCTAATTTACACATTCCCCACTGATTTGGTTGATTATTCATAACTTACTCAGAAAATCGTATAAATTCTCTGATAGGCGCAGCTTATAATTGACTTGGAGAGGCACTTATATTGGATAAACTCACAACAAGGCCTCTTTATTTTCTCGGTCTCTGCATTTTTTTTTCACTCAATGAAGATACAAAAGGCTAATGAGATACCTTATAGAAAACCATTTGAGACAGCAGAAAAAGCCCTCCTATTTTCTACATTATCAGATGATGAAGATGGCATTGCAATTTGTCAAATACCTTCAGACGAAATTTGATGTGTTAGGAACACATATTTTCAAAGCATTTTGCAAGCAGATGTGCATGATAAAATTGAAATTCCTACTCGTGCTGATGAAACCCCATTTGAAGTGACAGACAAATGCAGACGTGTTGGTAGGAAGACACTGATGAAAAAACAACAACATCCAATTATTCAACAAAAGATCCTGTCACTAAAACCAAAAATGCTTGCCAAACCAACTCACACCTCGAAATTCAGCTACACTTTGAAAAAATGTTTCAGTGAGGGAATGCGAGGAGTCGATTTATTCGGCAGAATTTGGATCCTATTGAATTCTAATTCGAAGCAAAAAAATGGTATTGGGGTCTATTTGACTATGCGCTAAATAGGGTTGTTGCTGCTGGAGGGATTGTAAGACCCACCGTGTAGGGGGGCTCAAACGTCCTTCCGTTGGTGTGGTGTGGTAGTTAGGAGGGGGAGATGCCAGTTCAGGTGTCGTTCTCGTCACTTCACCATGGTTCAAAATGACGAGGTCCGTTTCCAAAAGCCCTCGTGTAGCTGAACAGTGTGACGTTAACATTCACTCACCCGCTGGAAGGAGTGTGCATTTACATTTGTTCAAAGGTATAGAGAGAGTGGCAACACAATCGCATTTCAATGTCCGTAAAGAAGTAGCTTTGCGTTTGCTTCGGTTGAAACGGAAATTCCCCTTTGTTCCTGGACTTCACAGAAAAAAACTTTAAATCTATTAAATTTTGACAATTAGATGCACATTATATTGCGTCTACAACATAAAAAAGTTGCATATATCAAAATAAAAAATGCTAAAAAGAAGTGTTTCGGGTGCGGGGGTAAATTGCTTGAGAAATTCTTTCCTGACTATTTTGGACTGTAAAAAATACCCTCATAACTTAATAACCCAAACCAAGAATACTGTTCGATTCTTTTTTTGAAGTGAAAACTTCTTCAGCCCGTCGGGCACTTTTTGGTAGGGGAAAATCTTATGGGTTTGCGTCACCGACATGCTCCTGACTGGCGAGCGCAGTCATGCCTTAGACACTTTTTGGTTGGGTGAAATTTTGTGCGTTCACCTCATCTACATGCTTATAATATCTGTAGCTATACAGCTGGCGTATAGTACTGCGTATATCTTATAAGTGAAATTGAATGGATTGAGTGAAAAGTCCAATGTGTATATACTGTGCATTATTGAAATAGTATGTTTGTTGTATTATTATTTAAATCGTTAAATTGAAGAATCATTGTGCAGTAAACATTAGTAATGTGCGTACTAAAGAAATATACTAATACTTTTAAGATAAAAAATAAATAACACAGAAAATTATTTTAAATACTCGCATTTACTTTGGTGTTTGAAAATTTTATATTATTTTAAAATTATTTTAAATCTTCGTATTTATTCTGGCGTTTGAAAATTTTGTATTATACTCATGTCCGTAAATTAAGGATTATTCAGAATCACACAGAAATTGAATTCGAAAATAAAAATTTCACCTGTAGAATTATCACACACATCTTGAAGAAGAATATGCAAATTACAGGAAACCACCAGATGGCGCAGATAGTACGTCACAATGACGAGAGTGTAAGAGAGGGTAATATAAGGAATGGTGGAAAAGAAGTAAAATTGTTCACAAGC
This sequence comes from Trichonephila clavata, assembly GCA_019973975.1. Classification (NCBI taxonomy): domain Eukaryota; kingdom Metazoa; phylum Arthropoda; class Arachnida; order Araneae; family Nephilidae; genus Trichonephila; species Trichonephila clavata. The sequence continues at coordinate 54,271 of BMAO01001130.1, read as the reverse complement.
GCTTTAAAAGTCTTTCAGTGCAATAACCGCATAGTTATGGCACAAAGGAAGCATTTGGATGATTTTTTACGTGGTAGAACTATCGGACGACTGGAATGTGGACGTACCCAGCTCGAAGTATCCGAGGAACTTGGAATCGCCCAGAGTGTCATCTCAAGGCTTTGGCAACGATTCCAAGATGATGGTAATGTGGGCAGATGTTACAGCACAGGGCGCCCCCGAGTTACAACGTCGAATAAGTACCAGTATTTGGCAGTTACTGCCAAAAGAAACAGACGGAGCACAGCATCAGACCTATTTCGTCAGCTCTCTTCAGCTGCCGGTACGACAGTTTCAAGGCAGACCGTGTACAGACGCTTCGGACAAATTGGTCTATATGCTCGTAGGCCTGTCAGATGTGTTTCCCTTACCGCAACTCACTGTCGCCTGCGATTAACCTGGAGTAGAGAGCATGCATTGTGGACACCACAATAGTGGACTTGTGTGATGTTTTCCGACGAGTCCAGGTTTAGTTTGAAGTCTGATTCTCGCCGGACTTTCATATGGAGAGCTCCAGGTACCCGTTACCACCAAGAGAACACCATTAAACGACACCGTTACGGTGGTGCAGGATGGCTCGTTTGGGGAGGAATTATTCTTGGTTCCAGAATACGGTGTTCAGAGTGCAACGATGACAGGCCACATCTATCGGTATGTCATTCTGGAACAACATGTACGTTTGTTTCGGGGCGCCATGGGTGCTGAATTTCTGTTTATGGATGACAACGCCCGTCCTCACCGTGCAAACATTGTAGACGAATACCTTCAATCGGAGAATATCACCCGTATGGATTGGCCAGCATACTCACCGGACTTGAATCCAATAGAGCATGTGTGGGATATGCTTGGCCGACGAATTGCAGCCCGTCAACCCCCTCCCACCTGTCTACCGGAACTTCGGAGGGCATTGCTTGATGAGTGGTGTAATATTCCCCAAGATCAGATTGATAATTTGATACTCAGCATGCGTAGGCGTTGTAAGGCCTGTATTGCATCGTCCGGGAGACATACTTCGTATTAACCATCATACTAACCATATTATACTGTTTTTTGTAAATAGGTTCTTTTTTGAAATTTGCTCCAGGGAGTAAAAATCGCAATTTTTATTAATTATGTCAAACATATAGCATCTTTTTTGCTCTTTACCTTTTATTTAATTAATAGACTTTACAGATAAGTCAAATTTGTTTTGCTTCTGTCTCTTTCTTTGGTGAAATTCATTATTCTTAATTTATGGACATGAGTGTATTTATTTTTTATATTTAACCTCTGCAATCATCACGCAAAGCGGATTAGTATTTCACAGTGCCCTAGACGTTTTCTTACTTCCGTGGTAAAACAGACTTCTAGTTGTTCAATCATATTTTTATCGTGGATATTGAAATTTAAAATTTTATAAAGTCTAATAATAATTCAAGATTAATGTGTTGAAGTTTAAAATATGGTTATTAATGCAAAATTATAGTTTATTACTTTATACCATTAAAATCTTTAGTTTAAAATAATGAAAACGGCTCTGACTTTAATTTCACTAAATATTTTATTTTATTTAAAAAATTTAATATTTCGAAATCATTATTTATTAATTTAAATTGTCAAAAATAAACTATGTACTTTGCTATTTTTTCCAAATGATTATCTATAATTTTATATCATTCGATTTTAATATTAGAAATTTACGAAAAAAATATTATCATGGATTTTTTTTAATATCTTTTTTTTATATTTGCTTAGATCCTTGATCCTGATGTGCGATTTGCTCGTTGCGATTCCGAAAATGGGCAATACATATTAATGGTTGCCGTTTATATTTCGCCTGGAAAATCTATGAGACAGATTGAACAATTTTTGTTCAAAAATTTGTTGATTTATACAAAAGCAGGTTCGTAAAAAGATTTGGCGAAAAATATGATAATGTACCGATGATTTTAAGTGTAGACTTCAATATTAACTTTGAAGATGATAAAAATCTACCACTAATTGATTTTCTTAACGAAACACTTAATTTAAATATGCCCAATGATCGAAAACGCAGTACTACAAAATATAAAACGATGATCGATGCAGTTTTTACGCGATACTTAAGATAAATTTGAATCGAACATTTACCTTTCTTACTTTAGTTACCATAAGCCTATTGTATCTTTTTTAGAACAAAATGAAATAATTGAAAGTACAAAAAGTCTAAGTATTGTTGAAATTAATGATGAAAATGATGCAAACAATTAAAATAATGTTAAAAATCAAGTACATTGATATTTAAGTAAATATAAATACTATCCATAAATAATATGATTGTATATTAATTGTTATTTCAATTGAATTGTATTTATATTTTGTCATGATCTTTTGTACAGGCCGTAATATATTTGAATAATAAAAAACCGTATTAAACATGCATATAATTGTTGCTTAAAGTGTCAATAGATGGGAAAACCAGATTGATGTTGATAATTTTAATTCAAATATTATGAAATTTCAAAGTTTATTACTAAAAAAAAATCTAAGTTTTTACTTCTACCGGAAGTCTCTAATAACTGCCAATTTTTGTTTTTGTTTTAAAGAATTTCGATGACTTTTTGTTTTGCTTTTTTTCTTCAACTTTTTATCCACATGAAATCCATTACTCTGAAAATGTATATATGAAGATTTTTTTGTTACTTCCTTCATACCCTTTCTGTTTTCTTTTATTTTGCTGTATAAAGGCCAATAAAAAAAATAACTGTAAAATTCTTTAAATGTAAAATCCCTGTTTTTTTTTTTTGTTTGTTTTTTTGTGATATGTTTTTAAACTTTGTAGGAAGGCTTACTTTCCTGTTGAACCTGCGTTATATCTGAATAACATTTCAAATTGTATTGTTATTGTTCTTGGCGTCTTGTCCAAGTGGTTCAGAGAAATCAAATGACACTAAATGTATCCAAAACAATCATTGATTGAAATGTATGTATTGTCGTGATTTGTGAATTGAAATTGAGTTTTGTGAACATAAATAATATTCATCTTATTTTGTTAAACCATAAGGAAAAAAACAAAGTCTTTAACGTCACTGTTTCCCATTACGAAACATGTTATAAATCACGCAAATTTTTCTCCCAGAGGTTTTTTGTTTACATTTCAACTTAATCAATTATTTGTATTTCCAGTCCATTATAGAGTGGTGTTCAAAAGGCTAAGAGTAGGAAGGTTTCCTTATAGGATTTAAACCTAATCACAATAGGGTCAAAGTTTGAAGAAAACGATGGTCAACTCCCCTCCAAAGCGATTGCTTCATGAAAGTAATTCTTTAGGAATCGAGCTCTGTGAGATCAATTATTATCGTCTCGTAAGGAATCCCAAACTGCATTTGCATAAAAGAGAACAACCGAACATAAAAAAAAAATGTTATCTTTATTTAAATGAGCATTAAAGATGTTTTCTTGTATGGCATATGGATCAGAGTGGCAATCCAGATAGACATCTGCCCATATAAAATGGTGGCCAAAATTGTGGACACTTTTGAAAGTTTTTATGTTTTTGAAGTGAAACTTCTTTTTGCGGACGGGAGTGATTGGGAAATTTATCCAGTTTTGCGTAACAGGGAAAATGCGAACGGAAGTAGTGATTCCCCCCCATCCAACTGAAACGTCGCCATGGTGAGGAAAAGAGCGAAGCGGGAGGAAAAGAGAGCGAAGGGGGAGGAAAAGAGAGCGAAGGGGGAGGGACTTGCGTCATATCCGTGAAAATGTTGCATGATTGCTAAGGGGGAATTGTGCATCAAAAGTATATCTTGCTGCTATGGGCGAAACACGCTCAGGTATTGGTGACATTAAGTAGGTACCCTTGCGCTACTCTCGTAACGAACTCGCGTGGCGTATTGTCGTAGTTTTTATGTAATAAATGGGCCGTTTATGCAACGAATAAACGCACCCAAAATATTACCATTATATGGCTCTTCGGGCATTGTGTATATGTAACTAACGTTCGCGCCAGAATCGCTACGGATAGCGTCTTGTAAACAAACACAGTGACTTTTGTGAGTGATGCATTAAGTTTATATTATTATTTTTTACTTCCATTGAATCAAAATTAATTTTGGTCAGATAGCCTAGAACAAATGCAAAAAGAGATAAAGAGTTTCGTGAAAGAAAAAAAAAAGAAAAACTAGCAGCAATTCCAGGCGAAAGTCTATCTATCACCAGGTAATTATGTCGCAGCTTTTATCATCATAAAGATGATAAAAGCCGCGATCTTAACTTAAAAGCCGATTATCTTAACTTTAGACTTTAATTTTAATTTTGCTTCAGAAGAAGCAAAGCCACTCATTGAATTCTTGAAACGGACACTGAATTTGACCATGAATTCTGATTCTATTGAAGGAAAAACAATATGCGGAACCACGATTGATGCAGTTTTCTCACATTTTCTTGATTGACTACAACCGAGGATTTTTATATCCTACTTTAGTTACCACACACCTGTTGTGTCTTTCTTGGAAAATGATGATGCAGAAAATTGAATAAAAATATTTTCATAATAAAAATATTTCATCTCAGCAGTTTAATTTAATAAGATCTATTCCTACATTTACGGCCAACGTTGCCAAAGAAGTTTCACTTCTATCGCGTGGCTTTCCACGTTCTTTTTTACATTTGTTTGCATAAAAATATTACGTTTCACAAAGCTGAAATATTTGCTATACAAAAAAGTGAAGCAGCAATAATTTTCGATATGCATTAAATACTGATGATGGCAGGGAGTAATCAATACTTAGTGCAGTGGCTTTAACAGATTCACATCGATGTTTCATTGAGCTGTCGACAGTTTTATGCTCTTTCTTTGTTATTACATGATACTAGGAAACTATTATATCCTCAATTAGTTTCTTTTTATTTCATGGGTACCTCATTCGGACAAAGGTTTTCAAATGGTGCCACACGTTTTCCACAGGATTGAGATCAGGACTATTTCCTGGCCAGGACAACAGTTCAATGATCTTAGAACGATACCAGTTTTTCGATTACCTTACTGTATGGCAAGGGGCAGAATCTTGCAGAAAAATAAATGAAGCATTGTTGGTAAATAGATCCCTGATGGAAGGTAAAAGTTTGGGTTCTAGAATAGTGTCAATGTATTTTTTTGGCATTCAGTGTCTCATCGATGACTTGAAGATGACCAATACCATTTGCTGATGTGCATGTGACTGAATCACAGAACTAAGTGAATCCTTCAGTGTTGCCTGAATGCAGTCAGAATGTAGTTCTTCTCCTGTTCTACGTGTTAAATATTTTCGGCTATCACTACCGAATAACGATATCTTAGTTTCATCGCTACATATAACTTGTGACCATTAATCATTTGTCTAATTACAGTGCTCCTTTGCCCGCTGCAGTTTTTTTAACACTGCTGTAAATTGAGATAAGGTTTTTCCCCCATGGAATACTATCTCTTAGTTTAACATCTACTAATCTTCTCCTGATTGTTTCTGTCAGTACATTTGAATGTTTTTACATAAAGTTACAAATTTGATTTTTTGAAATTTGTATTTGTACCTCTAATTTTATGCTGTATTTTATGATTCTCAAACGTTTCATAAGATTTATTTTAATGGTTCTAAAGATCAATCATTTTCATTAAAGAGTTTTAATTTTTATTATAAATGTATATTTAATTCAAATTTTACATTTAAATAAACGGAATTTTAAAAACCACTTTTGCACTCATATCCTAATGTGTTAGATTTCTAAAAACTTTGTTAAATTGCGTGCTTCCGGTGACAGTACAATACTTTACCCTTCACAGATTGCTTAAATCATGTGCCAACCAATTGCTTACTTTTAAAGGAGTGATGATTCTACATCAAGGTGTCCTCAAGCAACGAATTTAATAAAGCTCAGAGAGGCACTGATATAAATATGCAAACAAAATATTTAGTATTGATAGCGATTGACAAATTATTGATATTTCCATCCTTTATAAATTGCATGAAAACATATATTTGCATGTTTATGGAATTTTGAACATTTTTTTCTGTCCTGTGTCATTGCGGAAGAAGTATGAGATGCTGATTTGTAGCACTTAAAGCTAAAATACACTGCTGGCCACCGTAAACACAACACCAAGAAAGACAAGAGATAGCACAACAAAATTTATTTTGTATATAACGTGTTGACCAAGTATCAAGTGATTAAATTTATAGACTTATGTGAAGTGTGGTTCCTGCCAGAATCAGTAGCCAGAGTAGCCGCCATTGTTGGAGATCACCGCTGCCACACGCCTCGGCATTGATTCAAAGAGATTTTGGATGTGTTCTTGGAGTACAGCAGACCAAGCAGCTTCCAGACGTTGCCAAAGTTGATCTGGTGTGGCAGCTGGAAGTGTAATCTTGGTCAATCATTGAGAAGCCATGAACCACATGTTTTCTATCGGCGAAAGATCCGGAGAGCGAGCCGGCCAGGGAAGCAATCCAATCTGGTGATTGACGAAGAACCTTTCGACAATGTGTGCCACGTGTGGTCGTGCATTATTCTGTTGAAATATGTCTGAGGCCAAGCCCTAAATGTAAGGAAGGACAACTGGCTCCAACACCTCGGAGATGTAGCGCTGGCTGTTTAAAGTACCGGCAATGCGTACTAGAGGAGTGCGAGAGTGATATCCAATACCGCCCCATAGCATAATACCCTGTGCAGGACCAGTTTGGTGGTGCGTAATGCAGCTTTTCAGCATCCTCTCTCCACGGTGTCTCCAGACTCGAATCCGACCATCGTGGTGTTGACGACAAATGCGTGACTCGTCAGTAAAGACAACTTCATTCCATTCTGCCCCCCACATCCTTCTTTCATCGCACCATTGGCGGCGGAGACGTCTGTGGTTCTGCGTCAAGGGTAGACCAAGCAATGGACGTCTTACGGACAGACCACTCTGCTGTAACGATGTCGAATGGTACGCGCAGACACTGAATGATGCGTTACAGACTCAATGTGCTGTGCTATGGTTCGTGATGTGACTGAGCGATCTGCCACTGCCATGCGCACAATTTGCCTCTCCTCACGTGAAGTGGTGCACTGAGGTGGATGCGATCGACCACGTCGTTCCGTCGTGCCTTCCTGCATCCAACGGTTACATATCTGCATTATAGTCGTTTGGTTTCATCCAACACGACTACCGATTTCCCCGAAAGATAATCCACAATCTCGGTAGGCCACTCTATCCTTCCTCTGTCGAACTCGGATACTTGATCAGAAACTGTTCGCTGTTTTCTATGAGACATAACTGATCGTTGTTTGAAAAAGCCACAAGAAAAACGCAATTGCCGAACTTGAAGTCGTCGAAATCTCCAAGCCTTAAATAGCGCTTTGAGGTGGCGCCACAGGCGTGTGTGATGTGTGTCTGCGCTGAAATTCTAATCATTTGCATATCTCACCTCCGCTAATGCATGTTGTAAATTTCATGTTATTTGCGTGCTTCCTTCAGGGTGCTGCATTTACGGTGGCCGGCAGTGTAGATTAATTCAAGAACCAAATATATATAATTCCTAAACTATTATAACAATATGCTTAAAGAGGTCTATTTGGAATGCATTGAAATCAAAGGTCTGAAAACAATTCTTTATGAAATAAATACATTTTATTAATGTAATGTAAAATTTTTTCAAAGCCAGAGAAATATTTTTTGTATAATTTGAATATATTAAATCACTTTAGAATTATAGATTTAAATTTTGAATTATTGTTTTGGAGTTTTCTGTCTTTTAATAATTGCAGCTGCCTAATTTCTTTACAGATTTGGCGACAAGCTGTTGACCTTCGCAGAGACGACTGAGATGAAATGAATCTCTATTCGGGCCAGTCGTTAAAGGCTTTTATTTCTGTCATTTGTTGTTTGAGACCAACAGAAGTAGACGCCGCTACACAGTATTGCTTTCAGCGTTTCACACTTTTACGATACGATTTTTTTCTTTGATTTCTAATCTTTTAAAACGAGTTTTTAATAAATTTTTGTGTTTTCATTTCTGACTATGATTGAATTCAGGTATTAAAAATGTTTATCTTCTCCTTTTTTTCTGTGTGTATTTGAAATTCAATATACTTGAAAGAAAATGAATGGATTCACAGATTTAAGTATGCAGTTATTCTAACGTATTTACACAAAACAATACTGTATTGTTTTCTTCTTATTTCGCATACATTAAAAAATATTTAAATTAGAAACATTCGGATTTAAGTGCAATAATAGGGTTTTATGGTAAACTGACTTTTTAAATGAATGATTGGAATAACTTTCCGATATTTTCCAGTTTTAATCTATACAAAGAAACATTAGAATTTTTCACCTATTTTCTTTTACGACATCTGTTATGTGGTGCCTAGCATCAAAAGATTTATTGTAAGCTCTTCAATTCATCACCGTTACTTATTCGTCAATGATCTAAATCAAGTATGATATTTATATTTTCACTGCCCCTTATAGTGTTATATTTCGTGGGCGAATCATTTATGAAACTGCAAAATGTTTTATTTATTTTTTGATGGACGTGTTCCGCGCGTACGTAGAATCATAGAACGTTGACTCTGAAACTGTTTGGGGGTGAAGTGATAGAGCGACGCTACTCAGCCTTTGGGAACTTCTCCCCAATGACGTACGTAATGTACTTAACTAATACCCGCTGCTAACTGCAGAGCGCGTGGAGTGCGCATAATTCAAATGTTCCACAATTATGGAATGTCCGAATGCCACTCGCAGTCCTTCGATCACGTGATTATGGAACGGCGGATGCGTCATGAAAGCACCCGGAATAACTAATTGGATTCAGAGGGTTAAATCAATGTTTGAGCTATAAATATCTCATTTGGACACAATGGGCTTCAAGGAACGGGTACTTGCGATCATAAAAATAAATTTGTAACAAGCGTCAAAAATTACCTGAGCTGTATCGATTGACGAAGGGTGTTAAAACAAAAAAGTAAAAATAACCTCCAACAATTCCTTTTTTACGCTTCAAGAACATTACTTCCAAACAATTTGATTTTTCTTGTTATTCCAAGCATTTTATATGCATTCCGGGTGTAATATTTTATAAATATTTAAAATATGAAAATAATACTAGGATTATACATCTATGAAAAACACACAGTACCAAAATCGTCTGTAACAGATTATTCTTAATTAAAAATTAATCAATTCAACAACAAATATACTTTGTATATTCAACAAATATTCAATCCGTTCAAAACACATATACTTTGCCTATAAGTTTAACTTTTCTATGAATCTTTAAGAAAACATTTATGTTCCTAAGCAAAAGTTTTTTAAAATTCCGCCTTCAAGAATTGCTTACGAACTCGTGGCTAGCATGTTATGAGTTCGAGCCTAGTACCCCTAAAGATTGGCCGTGCAGAAGAAACCGATTCACGTTAAATATACTCATGTCCTAAATTAAGAACACAAAGGGAAAATCTGTGAAAGTTGATGTACTATTTAATGTGTTGCTACGAAATATGACACAGAGACATATTACAATATGAGAATGAATAAAACAACATAACAATATGGAAAATATTTTATTTGTGAGGGGTGAGAGGCATTTCAAGAATTGTGAAATCATGAATCACAGAAAAATCCTTTATTTCGGAAAAAGTCAGTCTAATATAGAGTGTGACCTCCGTGCACTGCCATACAAGCCTCACAACGAGTGGCCACACTGTTTATGCTGATGGCAATAAGTATTTGTGACAACAAAGCCCATTTTCCCCAAAAGCGGGAGTTTTAAGTCCTGGGAGATCCTAAGAAAGAAGCGACGCTGAGAAATGGCTTTTGCTCGATCATCCCAATCCTATTCAATAGAATTGTGATCCGGAGACCTCGAGGGACAATCCATATGGTGAATATCCTCTCTTTCAATATATTCATCACTAATGTGAGCTCTGTGTAGCCTCATATTATCGACCACAAAAATGTAGTCCTAGCCCATAGCACTCAGAAAAACCTCATATAGGCTTCCAGAATCTCATCTCTATAGCACTGAGGATTGACATTACCCGCATCAAAAACGTACTGTGGTGTACGACTGGCCAACATTAAGCCACCCCGCACAAGGATTCCTTTGCCACCAAATTTGTCAATTTTTGTTATGTAGGAGGGAAGAAAGCGAGCTCCATTTTCGCTTCAGGGGAATCACTTGGCCAGGTACACTTCGTTCCATCTCTGAAAAGAACATGCCCCCTTTCTTGTGGTTTCCACGACTGATATTTTCAGTTCCACAATATCCGGTCTTTCCTGCTGGATGCAATCCAAACGACACACACAACTGGACGCCGGACGTGAAAGCAAGGTCATGAACAAGCTAAGGATCCGACTAGGTCGTCGTGCGCTTAATGCCAAGTAGCGATCCTGTGCAGATATTGATGCTCTGTGGCCACCATGACAGTCCTTCATGGGGATGTTTGGAATTGATTCCTTAACTGGGAGATTACTTAAGGGCCACTTGTAACCATCAAGCCACCTCCTCTTGAGACTGGCCAGCTTCAAGCCTGCCTATGGCTATCTATCTTAAGAAATCATCTAAAAGATTGTGAGGTCATTCTCACTGGAAACAAACTAGCATGTTCGCTTTAATGCAATATTCACAAAACTGGAAGCAATATTCCCATATGCGTGAATGGTTTCAATCCAGTATTTCTGCAAAAATTAACGCTAAACAATATCACTTTTTAAACTGAAGGTTGATACTACCCGTTCTCAAAATATGAAAAATAATTATCACAAGAATGGAGGCATTTTAAAAATATAACGAAAAATATGTTTGTGACCTTAATTTTGGACATGAGTGTATATCGAGGCGCAAATTTCCTGCCGTTGGTCTTTTGTGGAAGTTAGGAGAAGGGTTGCAAGCTCAGGTGTCGTCCTCGACACATGGCCATAGTTAAAAATTACGAGATCCGTCACCCAAAGCCCTCATGTAGCTGAATAGGGCAACGTTAATATTCATTCACTCTCCCTCAAAAATTCCCTTTTTTCTTATTATGTATCAAATATTAATTATTATTGATTCATTTAACAAACTGAAATTTAGGTTGAATATGAATGCAAAGATCCTGCTTAACCCAAACAATACCTCTATTTAGCAAAAATGTTTTTGTTGTGTTTATCATTTATCCAATCAAGGTGAAAATTTTTATATTCTCATCTTTGAACATTGTATCATTTATTTCAAAATATCTTTTCAAGGAGATTAGAAAAGACGTTCAATTATGATTTGGCGTGCTTTAAACTCTTTTATACAAGCAAGAAAATTAGAACAAAAATGGGAAGAAAATAGCCATCGCTGACATTTCCTATAGTTAACACTCTCTATACAAATAATTCATTTCTCTGCAATGCATTGAACGCTTAAGAAATTACTATGGATGCTAGTTGCTGGTTCTCATTTTCCATCCGATTCGACGCAATTACTTGAATCATCGTAGCTCTGTCATTACTCATGTGCCTAGACTAATTTTGATTTGTTTATTCTTGTGGTGAAATTTAAGCTATACCTGTTCAGAATCATTCACGATGCATTCAACGTAATTTGCATTACGTTGAATGCATCGAGTAGATGTGATTGCGTTTCATGTGTGAAAGTTAAAAGTAATTACCTTATAACGCTTTCAAGAGATGTTGGCTGTGCTTGCATGACAGATTCTATAAATGTATCCATTAAGTTTCGGGGGTTACATAAGATTGAAAAGAAGATCTATTGAATTTAACATATTTATTAACTGAAATGTAAATGCAAACCATCTCAGAAATGATGTTACAAAATCAATGAATCACCATTTGGATTAGAGAGTTTCATGGTCTGTGGAAAACTGAAACTTATATCAATTCATCATCATTTAGATAGTATTTATTTATGTATTTAACTTGATGTAACTGGCAAAAATAAAGGTTAGCGACAAAATTTTACGAATCAACTGCAGTACATAATTTTGCAATCTTACATATTTACAATTTTGTAACATTTTATCTGAATATACATTGATTTATAACTGTATTAAACATAAACATTTTGCGAAAATTAAAATATATAATAAAATTACCATGAAAAAATAAGATAAGTGATTTGCAAATATGATGGTAATTCAAACTTTTAAATGAGCTGAAAAGATACAGATGCCCCTAAAATAGCACCCAAACTCTGCACATCCAGATTCCTCGATAAAAAAAATGCTCAAAGAATTGAACCTGTGAGATCCATAATTTGCGAGAAAAATACGGTAAATGATGATGCATGAGAGTTCATGAGGGGGCTTCGGTGCACTTCTGTGATCCTGACCGTGATTGGCTGAATATAGCATGCTCTGGCTACTGAACTGGAAATAGGGGGATGTAGTATGGTCGCCACGATCACCAGATCTCAAACCGTTGGGTTTTTCCCCTATGGGATAATCTCAAGGAATTGGTGAATCGAAAGGAAATGGAAATATAAACGGACTTAATAGCTCGTCTGCTTGTTGCTTGTACTTGAGTGGCTGCTGTGACGTATGCACTCATCCATTCCACGGGACGCTCGATATGCACGGTGGACACTTTGAATAACTGCCTTCATAAATATTGGAAAATACTGTTGTTGATGGGTCCAATACGGCGTCATACACTGGTGTCCAAATGTTAAGCATAAATCGTAAAATGTGAAAAACATGGAGTAAATATTCGTAAAATTATTCCAAATTTCTTGCGGATATTAATTGGGTGAGGAAGAAACATTGAGTTTATACAAAACTTTTCAGTCGACTACGTCCTGCGCGAAACACCGGCGCATGTCGGAACGTGGAGAAACCGATTCACGCAGCATAGGAAGTTCAGACAAGTTTCATGCAACTGCTGTGCGAAGGAACGTTGTTAACCATCAAACAAGGGGAATGATGGCACAAAGACGCCAATTGGACATGTTTACGAAAGGAAGAATCGTTGGAATGCTGGAATCCTCACGATCACAAACCGAAGTGTCTCGAATTCTGAATGTGGACCAGTTTGTGATCTCAAGACTGTGGCAGAGGTTTCAAAGAACGGGAGGTGTTACCCGCCAACCAGTATCAGGTCGACCAAGAGTCATAAACCCTCGCCAAGACCGATATCTGGTAATAAGTGCGCGACGTCAGAGGGGCAGTACTGCCAGGGCACTGGGTTCGGCACTCACAGTCGCCACAGGAATACGAATTTCGAGACAAACTGTTTACAGGAGACTGAATCATGCTGGCCTGTATGCCAGGAGACCAGCAGGTTGCATTCCCCTCACGTCTGTGCATAAACGCGCTCGTTTGAACTGGAGTTTGAAACATCAATATTGGAGTGTGGGAAAGTGAGCCAATGTGATGTTCAGTGACGAGTCCATGTTTAGTCTGAGTAGTGATTCTTGGCGGGTAACGATATGGAGAGAACGTGGAACACGTTTTGAGCCAAGAAACATAATGGAAAGTCATCATTTTCCATCAAAGGGAGCAATGGTATCGGCAGGAATGATGATGGACGGCCACACATACCTCCATTTCTTTGACACGGGGTCTGTGACTGCTCAAAGATACAGAGACGAAGTTCTTGAGCCTTATGTTCGCTTGTTTCGAGGTGCTGTCGGTCCTGACTTCATATTCATGGATGATAATGCGCCCTGTCTCCGAGCTGTGCTGATTGAGGACTTCCTTGAAACGGAAAATATCCAGCGCATGTCGTGGCCAGCGAACTCCCCTGATTTAAATCCTATCGAGCTTGTATGGGATATGCTCGGGAGACAAATTGCAGCCCTTTCGCACCCACCAAGCTCCGTTACAGAACTGAAGAGAGCTCTCCAAGAAGCTTGAGACCGTTTGAGACCACAACTCATTCATCATCTCATAGCAAGTATGGTAAATCGCTGTGCAGCGTGCCTGGCTGCCAGAGGTGGCCACACTCCTTATTAAACTGCAGCATCAGTATTTTATTTAATGTTTTCTTTCATTTTTTCTTTAAAGTGTGAATCCTTGCTATGCTCAGTTTTCTTTCAAACTGCTACTTTGGATAATAAAATTAATTATTATCATTCTTTTGATTTGCTTCCTTATTTTATAACCATTTTACACTCGCATATCATGTTTCCCGCCATTCTGATTTACAGTTCCTTCTTTATTCACATAATTATCAATTATGCCTAACTTTTGGACACCAGTGTACATTGTTTTTCGTACACTATGAATCATACACATGTAGTTCTTGGAGCATTTTTATCTACTCCCAACAAGGAAGCTGGATTTACAGAATTTGGATGCTTTTTTTGGGACACCCTGAACATTCTTCAATTTACGATGAACTGTTTATTTTCATTCCAGTGAGGTTTACTTATTATTCTCATTTTTAGATGCAAGTTTTTGAAATAAGCTGTTCACTTGTGCTTAATTTAATTTCAATATAACTTTACAAAAATGTAAACAAACATGTTGAACACTGCAAATCTACCAAAAATTAAATCTATTAAAATTGTAAATAAAAAAAACTGATTAATTTTCTTTGATCTTGCTGCGATGATACTAATGCTGAAAACTGAACTTTCTTAGCTAAATTTGATTACTAATCTGCGCTTCAAATCGCTTTGTAGAATAAAGCGTAGCTAATTGTAGAAAAATTGCAAATGGTACATTTTTCTCAAAAGAATTTAAATGACTCATAGTCCGTCAACGCACGTACATGCTTTTTTCAGATAGGATCAGAGATTTTTTTTAAAAACTGTGTAACATCAATGTGGGTGATTGATAAAGAATTTAAGATATTCTTCTCTGAATATTTTGTACTGCTTATGTTTGACGGTAGTGATAATCAAAATGCATTATCCACATTTGAAGGAATCTTACATTTTATATTGTTGAGAATTTATTATTGATGAAAACACAAACTTACACTCATTGCTTAGACGAACATATTGAAAATACTTCATAATGAGTTACCATTTCCTGTCATTGGAATACATAGATAAGAGTTACTTATAAAAATACTACTGAGAGAAATTCATTTTTGCGTATGAAAGTAGTTTTATTATCTATACTGCCATGCATCATAATTTTTGCTAATAGCTCTGATTTCTTCCCGAGAAACACTGCTTCGAAGAACTACGGCATGTGCATTAAATATATTTCTTTGCCTTGCTTCAGACTTCTCTTAGATAACTAGAATAATTTTTCTTTTCTTTCAAAGAAATTTGTACCTTTCATGATGTGTGATAATTTGTATTTGTAAGAAAAGTATTTTTTTTCTTCTGCTTTATGAGAAAAGATTAAGATGGATTACAATTTTAAATTTAAAAGAAAAATGTACTTTTGATGCCCAGTCAATTTAGAATCTTGTTTTTTTTTCTATTTCTTTTTGCTCGACTCTAATAAAAAGCTTCAATTTTTCCCTTTAATTCCTTATTTTTAATTAATTTCATCTTCGACTCAGAAGTAGTTGTCAATATTTATCATTACATGAAATAAGTACAGACAATTACTCAGTATTCCATATTATTAATGGTTGTTTTCCTTAGGATATTTGGACTCAGTACAAAGGGCAGGGCTTGTGAAAATTTTCGATGTTATAATCAGAGATCTTTTGTGCGTGAATGAGCACAGACGCATTCTATTTGTATTAAACTTAAAATTTAACTTTTACTGAACTGTCGTCGATTAATTGATTGAAACATTATAAACCACTGCTCCGCCATTTTCTCCGATAATTTAATCCCTTTGAGACCCATCAATATTTTTTAAAAATATATAAACTTGTTTTACCAGTGCATGCTAATTACTGATCAATTAATTCAAATGTATGCTTGGGGTAGCTTATATCATTAGTAGCTAAAATCCCTGATAAGTTTATTTTGATCCTTTTCATAGGCTTTTATTCTTGTAACATTTTTGCCTTACAATATACGAAACATACCGAGGGAACTATTGGGTTGAAACGGATGTTTCCCGTTAAAAAAAGTTCTTAATAAAGTTAGGGGGGGGGGAAACCATGAAAAGCAGTATCTTTATTGCGAATAATTAACACCACACCTAAATCTATGATTTTCTGCCAATGTTTTGGGAGTTTTTCAAAACCTTTGGCTCTCTCTCTCTCTCTCAGAAGCTTCGTGACCGCAAGTCTAAAAACTGATCAATCTTATTTCGAACGTCCGAATCTGAATCAAAGATAAACACTATCAAGGTGTAACTAGCAGGTGTGAAAAAGGTAGAAGTCCGATGTATTGTGGGTGTGCCAAAAGATCCCTTTTGGGTCTAGTAGGTGAATGCATGTGGTCATGCATTATCTTGATGGAACAGTACCTTCTTGCGCCGGAATTCACTTCAACGTTTTGACCCAATAGCAGCGTCGTCACGGACTAACATCTTGCTATATATCTTAGTGTCGATGGTCTTACCTTTTTCCAGTCACTCTTTGTGGCTGATGCCACAACAATCCCACCAGCTACACAGCATAAGCTTTTTGTTAGCCAAATTGCACTTTGTGATGCTACCGGCGGGCTCACAGGGTGCAGACCAGCCCTCTTTTCAGATTGTGTTGTTGAAGTAAATCCATTTTTCAACCGATGGGACGAACCGATCCAGAATGTTATCTTTGCGTTGATATTTGAACAGATTAGGAAATACGAACTGTTTGCGCAGACGAAAATAATGTTGGTGAGAAACTTTCGTTATAGCCAGATATTTGTGTTTCTTATGCCTAAAATATATTATTTGTTTGCATACCTTTAAATTTTCTCCAGACCTTAAAACTACATTTTTTATCCAAATGAAAATACATTTTCTTATTTTTAAGTATAACATTTCAAATGCGTTATGTTTTTAGTGGAAATGCAATAATTTTTTAAAAAAAACAAGCAAATGAATACACTTTCAAAATTTGATATTATGCATCAAAGGACATGTGGGCTTATTAACCAAGATGAATAAGATAAAAAAAAGCAATATGGGATAATCATTATAATTAATTTTTCTTTATCCGAGGCTGTTCATTGATATCTTAAGCTCACGATAGGGGAACTCTTACACTGCTGGTAGTAAACGCTAAATAAAAATTCTTCCCATTTAAGGTTGAACAAAGATAAGATTTTTAGAACTACTGGATAAGTGTTTGAAAACTATTGAAGGATAATTTTTAACTCAAAACTATCCTGAAATTTAGTAAATTCAAAAACAATTTTGAATAAAAAAAGGCTTATCACTAAATGAAAATAATTTACAGAACAAGATTTAGAAAATTTCAATTAATTGACAGATTTTTGACCTTCATTAAGATAAATTATACCTATAAAAGCTGTTGGCTATTTTTTCATATTTTTCGATATCATATTTAAGAAGAAATTAGTTTACTTCAAAGAATTTTTAAATTCAGGTGAAACAAAAAAAATGTCTGGATTTGTTACTTGTCTTACTAACTAATTTTTTACAGATATTTACTTCTATAACTTTTAAGACTTTTAAGCAGTAAGGGAAAAAAAAGGGAATAAATGGCATTAAAAGTTTTCGTTCATTCTGGCTTTCATTATCCTACAATGAGCCAAATTTGAAAGATATTTTTATCGATTTCTTTATCAATTCAGCCTGGTTCTGCAATCAGCAGTGTTCATCTTTTTGCTTCTTCACGCAGAAATTTCTTAAGCGGAATGTGGCAAAGAATAGAAGAGCTATTTTCAAAGAAAGAACCTAAATTGTTTGAACACAACGATTAGTGCTAATAAGAGATTCAGCATTTCCTCAGGACAAGTGATATTTTTTTTCTTCTTAAACTCTCTCTCTGAGCATTCTAAAGATGCCCGTGATCATGCAGAATAAGCAGCACTATGGCACGAAGTGAAATTATTAGCATAATGTTAATCTACAAAAATGTGTTATTTGGGGTCGATGGTTTCCATGCTGTGTTTCCACACCATCGCCTTGGTTAGTGGAATAATGAAGATGTGTCACCTTTGATGAAGTTGTAGGCAGACACCCACTCGGTGAGGAATCCGATCACCTTCCGGTCCCCCTCGAGGGTTGTGCTGTCCCCTTCCTCCCCGGAATTCTCGTCGCTCTGCATGTCCGTCTTCACGGTCGTCTGCTCCCCCTTCGTCACCCCTTCCTCTGCAAACGACAACCAAAAGCATCAAGCATCCCTTCCATTCCGAGATGAAAGAGAGAGAAAAAAAATTGAAACAGTTACCTTCGACAAATAGAAGATTAGCAAAATAAAACGTTCCCTTTTCTCTGTAAAAAAATATAAAAGCAAAGAAAACATGCCGTCTTCCGAGGTACAGAGACCGTGGGAAATTATAATTCTCTCCATTTACATCAGGATTTGTGAAACCATGAAAAATGCCTCCGAAGTGTGTAAGCTCTGGAAGTTTTATTGCTGATAAATTATCACTAATTGATAATGAAGATTTCATAATTACTTATTTAGTGCTAGTCATTCACACAGTACACTTAAATCTATTTTTTATAATATTTTTAAAATCATCACTTAAAAGCTATGATGGTGTTAAACAGGGAACGGCAACCTTATACCAGACCAATCTACCCATATGATTCAAGGTGCCAGGCAGTAGAAACTATTCGATTTCTGGGGCAATGGATGCATAGTTAGAGGAAAAGCAAATTAAGAGCTTTATTTCTTATGAACTATGCATCGTTTAAGGATATTTATTAGCAGAATAATAAGCAACATAAAATATAACTAATCCTTCAACAAAAATAAACAATAATTAATTGTCTATGCATAATGTAGTATATAATTTTTGAGAACATATATTAAAATAAAAATAATAAACAACATAAAAAATAAGTATCTCTGGAATATGGTTAAATAAAAAAATTTAAAATTTTTAACATGAACTTGTTTCTGCAAAGCTCTACTTAATATCAATGATTTAATTTATGACTTTCCATCTGACACATGATTCTGAATGTTCAGTTGTTAAATAACTTCTTTGTGGACTCAAAGTATAGGTCACTTGAGAAAAAACTTATCCACATATAGAGGTAGAACCCACAAAGCGGAAAGCAGAGTACACGATGTTTTCTTCAAACAATTAAATCGTTCGGCCAATGACTTACAGCAATTAAAAATAGCTGTCGATTTATCGAAAGAGTTATGTTCCAAATATTTTCATATAATTCGGTAAATTTCTATTACGATAATTCTGAATAATATTTCTTTCACGACGCAAAAATGAGTGATATTTCATTTTACAAGTATTACCCAATCGTTTGAATAATTAACTCTAAGAATTAGTCACATTTAAACAGAGAATTTTTTTATATATATCATACAAACTACATGCAAGCATATTCAGCAGAATCGCATTTCGATAATGAATTAAAAATACAAGAGAGGAGAGTGTCTTATTGACTTTATATCAGTGCTTCTCAAAGTTTCAACATTCGCGGCCCAATATTCCATCATAATTTTCTTCACCCCCCCCCCCTTATACAATAGCAATACATTAAATTCAATAATACTAAACTTTGACGCAAAAATTCGACACGACTTTAATCTGTTAAGTGCCACCGGCGTATATAAACGTCTCGCTCAGCCAAAGCGTTAATTTCACTGGACGTATATATACGTCTTTCCAAAGTACGATCTTTTTTGTGCACTGCTATCCATAAACAAATTCCGAAGACTTTGGAATGCAGTAAAAGGACATTGACAATGTTTGTGAAGGATTTACTTATTTCAGATTATTTGTTTCTATATTCCTCCCTCACCCCCAATACAACACATGCGTGAGCCTTCGTAGAAAGCGGTTGGCATTGGAAAGCGAATCGCGTAACTTTTAATCGGCAGTTAAGGGATAAATTATAAACCGTACAAATTAACAAGATAAGCGTTAATTTTTGTATATAATTTTATATATGACAATCCCATGGGGCACTGGTAATTATTAAACTTGTTCTTAACTTGGTATTGTTAAATTAAGTATAAGATACATTATGTAGCACTGATGCATTTATAAGTGTAATATATCAGTTTAAATGGGTATTTTATTTTTTATTATGTATTTTGTTTGTTTACTTTCAGTAAATTAATCTTTTTAAATAATATTTTGTTTTCTA
The DNA here is from genome assembly GCA_019973975.1 of Trichonephila clavata. Classification (NCBI taxonomy): domain Eukaryota; kingdom Metazoa; phylum Arthropoda; class Arachnida; order Araneae; family Nephilidae; genus Trichonephila; species Trichonephila clavata. Next base: position 34,174 of record BMAO01001130.1, on the reverse strand, counting down.
CATTTCAATATGCTCACGCCTCCTTCAAAGAGTTGTCACGACCCCCTAGGGGGCGTGCCCCACAGTTTGAGAACCGCTGCTTTATCTTATAATGGCATGCGAAATGCTCCACGTGCCATATGTTGCCGAAGCGTGATGTAGATGATTACTCAGCAAATCTCAAATAATGGGCAAGCCCTTTCACTTTAGACAAGTTTCGCGAGAAAATACTTATTCGAAAATACAAAAATAAAATTTGTGAATGAAACAGTAGAATCCGAGAACAAAACTCAGTTTTATTCCTTGATGGTCTTAAAGGTTATTAACTGAGAAAATATGTAAAAATATTCAAGTAAAATTTACTTCAAGTCAGAATTCTAAATTTTTATATATAAATTAAATCCAAATGTTTCATTAAATTTTTATCCTTAGAAATAAGGAAACTCCTTCACACACTGAATGCTTCGCTTTGATAAATTAAACTTCAGATAGCTGGGAAAAGTGAGTCAGCTATCCAGAGCCCTCTCAATGAATGGCTCAACACTTCCAAATGGTACTTGAAAGTGATGTTCAGCATTAGCAAAAGCTCCAAAATGGAAAACAGAGCTAATTTTAACATGAGAAGAAGGAACCATTGAAAATAACTTGTATATACAAACATCACCGATAAGAGGAAATAAAATGATAATGTAAGCGAATTTTTTGCATAAAAAACAATATAAAATAGTCTTCAGAAATATCACTTAGAACTGCTTCTATGTCTTCTCCGTAAAACTAAAGACACATTGGGATTTCTAATCTTAAGCGGGTGGTATATACTTTAACTTTTTATCTTTGTAATAGAAATTATTTTTGCTTGGGATTTTTCATCTGTAGTTCTTTATTCCAAACCATTGTTACACAAAACTGTAATGAAGCCTAGTTGTGGAGAGTCTAAAACTGATAGTTAGCGGATTTCTTCGTTTACCTCCATTGTTAGCCTAAACGATCCTATTGAGTTCACGATCAAACGAAATATAAGTTTTGGGCTGCGTATTTATTTCAAGAGTGGAAAACAAAAACTTAAAATAATTAGTGAGTTTCACCATTCCATATGAATAGTAACAAAATAAATTCATTAATGTGTAGTTTATATCATGCTATTTTTTAAGAAAAATCATTATTAATGTGTAGTAATTCTTTAATGTGTAGTTATTATTGTTTTAATCCTTAAAAAGCCAAATGAAATTTTTCACTTCAAATAATTGGAAGAATGTGACCTTTCTTTCTTAACATTTAAAATGAAAAACTAATTAATCCAATAAATGCTTTGGAATAAGAAATTATGTTCAAGTAATGAACACAGAAATAAAAAGCACGACGAGAAATTCTTATCAGCAAATATGTGAAGGAATTTTGTAAAAATTTTGTTAACCCAAATGTTATTGAATTTCAAAAACTTTTATTTTTAAAAAAATATATATATGTATTTAAAAATATATATCTATTGCACTCCAGAGATAACAAATGAATAAAACCATACTGAATGGTTGAAAAAAACAAATAAACCACCTGCATGAGTAACAACATGATGGCCCTTGCCTGCAAGTGTAAATAGGTTAAGCGTCATTAAGCAGCTTAGAGCCTCAAATAATGACTCTACTGCAAATCCCTGTAGTGGTCTGGCACCGTACAGCCAGCTAATACGATGAATCTTATCTTCCCCACGCTTCTGATGACCTCAGAAAAAGTACCCTTTTGCTTTTGGATGTAAATGCGCGTGCGAACGCGCTTTTTTCCTTTTCTGTTGTAAGGACATGGGAGGAATGCAGTGAATGTTCCATTGTTAGATTCGTTGTCTTTTATAATTACCGACTTTTACTATACGATTAGAATGAATGTATAAGACTGCTCTATACTGTTTAGTACAGCTTCCTTCAAAGCATAAATTTGAAACATTTAATTAGAAAAAATACATTTATGGCTCAATACTTCAATTAAATTATTATTCTACAGCAGGGGTGACCAACTCTTGGCCCTGGGCCGCATGCGGACAGCGAGATTCATTATAACTTTACAAAACACAAAATTATTTTGTACAATAATTTTATTTTTAGTGTAGTGTTTTGTCACAAATAAAAATCGCATAACTGTTTCTATTTTATTACGTTGCTTTTGTTTTTCTGTTGCATTGAGATCAACCTCCAAAAACTAAGTGAAAAAGTTGAGAAACAAATATCTCACTAGTTAAATAAATTAAATATTATTTGATCATTGCATGAGTATTATTATATTATCTATATTTGTATACATGGAAAAAAAATAATAGGTTGTTTTTTTTAAATTCTGTATTAAATTTTCCCTCCAATAAATATTTGTAATGGATCCAAATCTAATATATATATATATATATATATATATATATATATATATATTAGATTTATACATGGCCCGTGGAATTACAATGTTCTTCGGAAGTAGCTTGCAAAGTCATTTAAGTTGATCACCACTGTTTTTTTTTTTTTTTAGTTTAATGGCCTGAAGTGAATGAAAAATTTAGTAGTATCATTTAGCACAGAGCAGAAAGTGTAACAGTTAACAACAAAAGTAAAGTTTTATGCTTTAATTCAAGTAACATTTTCTACCATCAAAAAAGAACTCTACCAAATTTCTTATTTTTTAAAACAGCAATTTTGAACAGAAGCTGTGAGGCATTCGTGCCTCTAGTTCAAATGAATATTAAATAAGGTTCCATTTTTATAATAAAAAATGGAGCGTTACACAAAGATATGTCACAATCTCTCTCCCAAACAGAAAGGACCTTTTTTTTTTATTTCAGGGAAATTTAAGAGGATGTAAAGGAAGAGATAAATGTGTTGAAGTTTTAATTCATAAATTTTAAACTTTTAGATATTGTGTTTCTCAAATTTATGTCTGATTTTTCTTTTTGGAAAATGAATATTTTTTAAATGTTTGTTGTTTAAATTATACCTGTTGCTTACTTTAAATGTGACATAGTGAATTTCGACTCATTCAAAAGATAAAAAAAATTTTGTAGCTAATGGAGCAGTTTTTTGAGAAAATAAAATATGGTTGTAAGTTTTCAATCCAAGAATTCGATTTATTTTTTTTTTAAATCATGAACTACAAACAATGACATCGAAATTTGCATTATTTATCATGTAGAAGCCTTCAGTTTTCTGAAATTAATCAAACTTTTGCTGGAAACTTGCTAATTTTATGGAGGTACCAAAAATATTTATATATCAAAATAACTTTTTCTAGATCAGAGTTTCATTTTATGGTAATGAATGCATCCTGTAAAGATTTCAGATAGTCTAACGAAATCATTACATGCTCTTTTCCAATTTTGAATGCTGATTTTAAAAAAATCACTAGCTTATAGAATGATTAGTTTGAATTGACGCTACTTCAGAGTAAAACCAAATTTACTGGCAAGAAACCACATCCCGCTTTGTGTAGACCTTGATGATCAGTAAAATGAAACGTTCAGCATTTTTTGAATTGTGGTCTTTAATAAAGTCAGGTTTTAAGACCGCAGATAACTAATGCGTCATCTACAGAAATATCAAGTTTGGCTATTTGTGGTTTTACATTTTTTTTTTCATAGTCAAACATCGCATTAGCAACAGAGGTTGTGAAAATTGTATCGTTTTCATAATTAACCTTAAAATACTAACTTCAAGCAACTACTGTAGGTGATAAGTTCAAGCTCCTTAGACATAAGGCTATAGAAATATCTTTGCATTAAGCCTTATATTTTCTTTAATATTTATGAGGGTTTAATATAATCATCCTTCTTTAATATTTGAAGAGGGTTATTCTATCTTTATTGTAATGTAGTGACCCTATTTTTACTTAAATTTATCGGTTGCAAGATGGGTCATATAGCTTTAGCAAAATTTCCTTTTTATTTACAATTTTTAATCGTTAGTTAACACATATAGCTATTGTATCTGTAGGTAAGTATAACTTTACACATCAGATACTTTATTGTGTCGCAGTCATGTAAGCTCTCTTCATCGGGTTTTGTAACGTTCACTCCTGGATCCGCCTAAATAATCAGAGTTCGTTTTCTCTTTTCGTACCTTTCTCACGAGGCTATTGCTGGTTTCGCTGATATCCCGCAGGTCTCTTCAAACATTATGGGCGGGATTTTCTTACGCCTCTTCAATTCCTGATTGGCAAGAACTTATATGCGGTAACGCATGACTGGGTCTCAAATAGCACTGGCTATCTTGGGGCAAAGTCCCGTCTGGACCATGACCCGTTTGTCGCCATATTACTAAGCCACGTAAATGGTCATAAATCGTCACGTCACTCCGACGCATAGTACACAATTCCTGGTATTTCCCCCTCACAATAGTAGGCAAATCCTTTCCACGCATTTGTAATAGAAACCAAAATGATAGACTTAGCAGCTAAAATAGGTGTACCTCCTTTTCCTCCCGCTTTGAAGGAAGCTGCTGTATGGGACGCCTTTTTTCCTGGGGAGCCGGGAAACAAAAGAGAAGGCATGTTCTATAATTTTTTAAGGATTTTCAATATTGAGACCGTTGGGGAATATTATTCTAATCAACACTCAACACACACAAATGATCAGGCTTAGAAAATATGATTTGAAAATGAAAATGGTTCTTATTTCACTTAAAAACTCTAGCATATTTATCGCTGATTTAAGCTGAAGAATTATTTATGCATTGAGTTCTTACGAATTTATTGGGTGAAACTTCTGAACAAAAGATGCTCAAAGCACAAATTAAATAACATTTATAAATCAGAGGAAGCACTTTTGTTTCTACTTATGCTCCGGATGAGACAGCCAAAAGAAATTATCATACTAATCAGATTGTTTTCCCCGTTTCCACTTCAACTACATCTGCTGTTTATTAACGGAAGAATAATCGTGAGAGCATTTAATTGTCACTGGTTTCTAAGAACTAAAAATTAAAGACCGTACTCAAAGAACACACAAAAGGAATTAATCGAATGCTCAAATATTTGAATGAGGGATTGAAGATGCGTGAAGAATGAGAACAACACGTCATCAACAAAGAAGATCGTGATTAAACTTTTCCTTTTTATTCACTCCTTCATTGCATTGGCAGATTATTATAGAAACAATAACTTTGTACCACCGAGATAGATTAGAATATTATATTAAAATTCACAATTTCTAAGGATTTAATAAAAAAATATATATCTTGGAACAAAAAACGCATATCGGTCTACGTTGTTAATTATGTCTTAATTATTTTTTCATTTACCAAGCTTACAGGGTTTTTTTACTTGTACAATGAATGAAGTTGATACAAGGTATACATTTCAAAGCAGTTTTTGATAAATGTAAACTTATTATTTAATACTTGACTTTTTTCTTGTTTTTAATGTATTCCATATACTGCAGAATATTTATTTTCCTTTTAAGGCACTTATATTAAAATTAAAGACCCATTGCCTCCTATTTTACTGTAGGAAACAAACTAACATTAAAAAGAAAATTAAAGTGTGCGTGTGTGTGTGAAGTCCCATAATATTTCACAACTTAAGATTTATTAAAATTTCATTCTGGCTAAGCTTATAGAAGTGCAACAGCTTTTAACTCTGTTCAATTTTTTTTTATTATAAGACTGAAAAAATATTTACTTCTACTAGAAAATGTATTACATTTAAAATAAAGTACTGCTAAATATAAAATTATTTAAGATTCTTTGTATTGCTTACGTTACTAAAGAACCGAATTAAAACAATTTTGACTTATTTTCGATTTTTCATTTTAATTTTAGATTAATTAATCATAAGCGTCAAATTCCGAAAATTCACGAGATCTATTTGTGAAGAATATCTCATAGTTTTGAATGTGACGAGAACGACACAGGAGCAGACGATCCGTATCACGCCAAGTTCCTCATCAAGCAAAAGCATCCAATTTCCATATCACTCCAAAGTGAAGACTTTGATCATCGACAGATGTTTTACTTAGTAGCCCTTGCACTCGTACATGACGCCTCTTAATGGCTAACATTGCTCTACTGCAAGTGTCTCCAAACAGTTAAGTCTAAGGGCCACATTGGTTCCCTCTTATGGGACAAAACCTAGATAGCTCCTCCAACCTGCGTGCTGTAGTTTTAAATAACGATCACATTTTTTCTTTCGGGACAAGTCGACGAGGGAAATTCGGATTAAATGTTGATAATTACAGACACGTATAGAGGATATGCTGTTGTGTCGGAGGTAACTAATGAGTGTACAGTGATGATGTATTGCGACTCCATCCAACTTATAGTTATGCTATTTTACGGAGAAACTATGTTCCGGATTTTACAAAGCTACAGTAGTATAGAGTCATCCTGAGGGAAGCAGTTATATTTTTCGAAAATGTCTCTTATCTCACAAAAACATGCATTGGGTTTGGTTGTTTAAAGAAAACAACACTTTGTTGTGAGAGCTAGAGCTGTTAGGAAATGTTTCGGCTGCCTTGTTGCTTATTTGAAAGATTCCAGTAGTTTCGATTATTTCCGAATGCATCGAGAACGCTAGGTATTAATTTGAGAGACAACCAACAGCCAGAAGGTTTCTAATTTTTAATTCGGAAAGCCAAAGGCAATCTGAAAGTCAAAATAAAGTGTGACAATTAATAGTAATAATTTATTTTGATTTGTATAATTATGGAAAGGAAACGCAGAAGAGATTGATAGTAAGCTCAGAGTCATTAAAAAGCAATGGGGATATCAATATTTTTTTGAATCAAATATTTGCAATTTTCAATGAAATTATATAAGTCCTCAAAGAATATAAAATGAAACATCATTATATAACTAAACATTTAGAGATTACACTCACTTCGAAAAGATAAGCACAGAAAGAGAAATGTTAATTTCTGCAAGACAATCAGAATTAAAGAAGCTGCAAAGTTAGAAGGAAATATGAAAATACACTGCTTGACAACTTCTAAGGAACATTTACATTTTTCGAAAGAACTAAGACCAGCCAATGATTAAAGAAATGAAACTAAGTACATATTTAATAATGTGCATTTATTATAGAGCAAAATGGTACAGATATTGCCACTCGAACAATTAAAAACTTAAAAATAAAAAAAAGCTCCTTGGATGATTTCCAAACAGCTACAAAAATTGATCTAGGTCAGAAGGTTGCAGACATGAGTACCTTAGTAAGATGTATGCTGATCAAAGACACTAATGAACATTTTGTATCTGTTCTGCATGCCCTTTTCTAAAATATCGGCAAAATAAAATAAACCTCTCAAGGAGGTTTTGAGCTCTTGTACTGTAACGGGAGAGGGATGGTTCTTTAAACAAAATGTCTGCCAAAATCCTCCTAGGCGTATTCAATTGGTCTTAGGGTGGGAGAATAAGCAGGCAATTGTGTATGGAGAATATTTTCACTTTTGCATGTGTCCGATACCTCAACACTTTTTTGTGGACATGCATTATCGTCCATAAACAGAAACCCTGGACCTAAAGCATGCATAAAAATACGAAAGTGACCCAGAATAATCTCTCCGCAACACCGTAGCGATGTAAATCTTCCTCGCTCTTAGATGTGGTGTTCTGCCATTGTAAATGCTGCCTGCCCACACCATCACAACTGGGACGTACCAAACACGTTCACAAACAAACTTTTGTGCATAACGTTCTTCACACTCTCTCCACAGTAATTGGTGGTTAGAATCATTTGTCATAGTGAAACGTGATTCATCGAGAACATTACTCAAGACCAATTTTGGTAATCCCAACCAACGTGTTCCTTACACCAGCGTAATCTCTCTCGACGATGGCGTGGTTGAATTAGGATGCAACGAACAGACTTTTGTGCATAGAAATTACCTTGATTTAATCGCCGTGAGATGGTTCTTGCAGAAACGTGCGTACCGTTAATGGTTGCAATGTTAGCCGCTATTTGGCCAGGAGTTAAATTTTTGTTCCTTTTTTCCCCGAGAGCTGCATAGCGATCCTTTAAAGATGTGGTGTTTCTATTCTGAACCCTGGCATGCTTTCAAAAAGCATTTCCAACTTCAGCGGCCTTCTTTAATCGTAAGATGCCACTCTTTAATAGGTCCATTGCAGCAGCTACAGTGGTGACACTTTGACCTGCTTCCAGTCGTCCAACTTTTCGTCATGTTCGTAGTCATTCAAATGATGTGTTTCTGACATTTTGTTCTTAATTATTGCAAGAACCAAACAGAATTTCAGAGAAAAACTTTTATGACATCCATCACTATTTTCATCAAAAATCAAACAGCATGAATTTTCATATGAATCATGATCTTGTATGCACTGTTTATACAGATAACGAGTCAAGGTCTACCACGTCATCTGAACTTAAATTTACTTTTATCGGTCAACTCTATGAGACGCAATTTTTCATAAATCCCTTGTTCCTTAGTAAATGTCAAGGAATATGCATTAGGTATCAGCCAGACAGGGTTTCGCACATAAAAATATGCAAATTAAGCAGTCGTATAAGAAGCCGGCATTGTGAAGCGCTACAGGAGTTATAAATGAAGATATTACAGCATTCGTAAAATTTGTTTTTAAGTTAGAATTTTTTCTGTGGCTTCCAGAAGACGAATGAAAGACTTTGAACGCTGGAGGGCTGTTGGACGCATGAAAGCAGGACAATCTATCACAGATGTTGGTTTTTTTTTTCAGCGTTCCTCATTCCGTCATTTCACGTTTATGGAAACAATTCCAAAACAGCCAAATAGTTGTCTGAAGACCTTCAGCGGCTATCCAAGGGTTACGACCCCCGCGGGAGATAGATATATCGCTGTTGTAGAAAAGCGAAATAGAAGATCAACCTCCAAGCGTGTGACATATATGATAGCAGTAGCCATTGTTAAAACGATATCTACCACTATTGTTCATCGAAAGCACATTTGAATGGTCTGTATGCCCGGGTATTACTAATTTGTGTTCCTTTATCCGTACAATCCATAAGGACACATTTAAAATGGTGCCTCCAGCATACGAATTGGACTGTGTCTGATCGGAGCAATGTTATATTCACAGATTATATTCAAATTTGCATTGCAACCCGAGGATAAGCGTGGAAGGGACTGAAGGGAACAAGAAACAGGACATCTGCCCGAGATCATCACCGCGAGTACCACACATTCCGTGGTGAAAGCATCATGGTCTGGACAGGGATTTCCTTAAGAAATCGCAGCGATTTCCTCATCTACAGGCGTGGTTCTGTGATGGATGTATGGTATCGATATGAGGTCCTATTCTCCACTGTGAAACTGTATGCTGTAGCAGTTGGTCTTTCATTTGTTTTAATGAAAGATAATGCGCATCCCCATAGAGTTGCCATCGTTGATAACTTTCTGGAGATGGAGGGGATTGCGTGAATGGAGTAGCTGACTTTCTCGCCCCCCAAACCTTAATTCAATTTAAAATCTTTTAAATGCCCTTAGCCGTGCTGTACGTAGGTGCTTCCCTCTTCCAGACACTCTCAAAAATTTAGAAACTGCCCTACAGGCGGAATGGTCATTACTGGACTCTGCGGCAGTTGATTACCTCGTAACAAGCATGATTACACACATTATATGTTGTATGAAGGTGAGGGTCTCACATACCATATTATTGTCAGTGTTTGTTGTTTTTTTTGCATTTAAGCTTGAATTTGTTAATGACGCAAATATGACGTCATTTTATAGTTTATGAAAATTCAGTATTTTTTTTAATCTCTGACTGTAATTTTTTGTTTTGTTGCATAAATAAGCCTAAATCTATTAACTTGCAGAATTTATTATCATTTAAAGCAATATTTGTCCATCCCCATTTTACAGCTTAACTTTTGGAAGTAAGTGTATTCCAAATTTACGGGGAAGTCTACGGTTAGAATGATCGAACATTTGAAGCACGGAGTAAAATAATAGCAAATGCGGTACAAGAAAATAAATACTGAACAAGGAGCAGCAACTCGTGCTAGTTTCACTGAGCCTGTATTTAAATGATCATTTCTGGAATTTTGTAAGTGTCTTTAAGTCACACCAATTTGATAACTTTCTTAAATTTTCCACGGGTTTCTTTTCCAATCAATCTCAAAATGAAATACGCATACCCGAGATGATGATTCCACTAAGGTATTTAAGGAAAATGTACAAGTAAACTTGATCTCTAACTACAAACAATTGCCAGAAGCAATAACTACATACATCTTTTTAAAAAAACATTTATAATTCCATTATGTGAATTACATATGTATGTCACTCTTTAAAAGCATTTAGGATAAATATCGTATCATTAATTACAGTTAAAATGTTCAATTTAATAAATTTTTATTGTTTTATGTGATTTATTTATACATTAAGTTTTATAACAAAATCAAAATATAACGCGAGGCACTATTTGGAGATTCTTGTTCTAAAGGAATGGCAATACAAGTCGAGAGAAAAATATATTCAACAGCTTGTGTGCATTCAAGCTGTGCATAATAGTAATAATTTAATGCGATAAGAATCGTCTTTCATCCTTTATGAGATTCAGATGTGCACAGATGCATCTAAAATCTCTAAAAGGAGGGAATATTTTAGTAATTAAATTTTGATCATCCAATAATCACACTCTCCTTTATTCGAAATGTAGAATTTTGAATCGAGTAGTTGTCTGCAAACCATAAAAATGTTCGTTATTTTAATGAGCAAAGAAAGATTTATAAAAGAAGATCCTAAGACTTCGGAATTGATTCGCTGACATGAAGACAAAATTATTATCTTAGTAAATCGAAATTTTGGCAGTAATTTGCATCATTTTAAAATGAAATATGAGGTTAGATGCAACATGAATTTTTAATGAAGTATCATTTTAATGTAAATTATAAAACGATGATGACTTCTAAATTAATTACGCACACGCGAGGAGATTTCCTCCAAGGATGTTTCTCTCTTGAAAGACATGAATGAGGACGGACAGAGATGAATATTCATTTGATGATTCTTAAAAGGATAACCATACAAGTAGCAAAACTTAAAATTAATTTTCGAAAAACACATAATCTCATTTGTTTTAGTGAAATATGAGGATTCCTTGCTCGATATTAATATCTCATACAATTTTAGATTTTAGAGTTTGGTTTTCCAAATAAAGGTGGAAATGTTCAGATATGATTTCCAAAATAATATTTAAATTTTAATTATTGCCAATTTTACTCTTTTTACAAGTATCTCAATAGATATTTCCTACCTTCGCAAAAGTTTTAAAAGTTAAAATACGCATCATTTTAGTTTGAAATACAATACATGAACACTGTTTTTTAAAATAATCTAAGCCAATATTTAAGAATTCTAAGATATTTATTTTTATTTATCTCTTCCCACTATTATAGAGATAAGGATTGGATTTACAAAGTTAAAAATTGAAAAAAAAAACTACCTGCGCAACGTATTATTGCATAATAGTTTTAAGCGTACCTTAAAAACTAAGTCAAGCTGTGGGTATAAATGTTTTGATTACCTTCTTTATCACTGTTTTGATTAAAATACTTTTTGTTAAAAGAACGGTGACTGAAAAGGTAGCATAACAATACCCTTAAAATGGTATAATTTGTTACTAAAAATTTCACTAAGGCATTCAATTCTCTCCATCTCCATTGGTTTCAAACAGAAAACATTCAGCACAAGCTCTATATATATAATTCGATATGCTGCGATTATGTTTCATGAAACTTTATCCAGGCCTAAAAAAGGATGTTCAATGGCTTAGTAGGAGACCCAAGAAGAGATGAAAAAAAGCTACAGTAGGAAATTGTACAAGTGTGAAGAGGGTCTACAGTGTTGGAACTTTGTTCGCACAAACGTCATTTGTAATTCTTCGAGATCAGACACGCGCGTCAAAAACCGGAGAAACTCGATACGAAGGAATCTATCAACTGGACAGACAGCTCCGATGCAACTTTGTGCAGGCCAACTCTTTTATTTTATCTTAACACCTATTTCGCTGAACGTTCGGAAATAGAAGGATCCAAATTTCAAACACGTTTTTTCGATGTATATATATGTATATAATTATTAATCTTATACACATAGCTATAAATCTAACTCAAAGCTAAAGGAGATATTGAAGCGTAACAAGACAGTATAGGACAGCGTTAATAGGATAGTGTAACATATTAAGAATACACTCATATAAACTTTTACAAGAAGGCACGACTAAGGAAATTCATTTGGGGACGAGACTTTGTGTAATATTAGTACTCCTTTAGGGTGTTTAAACCTCAATGTAATTGCGCCCAATGACCAGTCAATTCGAAAAGAAATAGCTTTCAAATTTATACCCAGCATATATACAAATAAGTTTAATGGCCGCTCAGGGTTCGATTCACACGAGCCGCTAATTAACTCGTTTTTTTTTCCAATTCATTTAATAATTTTTTTTTACGATTGAATAAATTTATTTAAAAAAGGCTTGGTAAATATTAAATGATATATTATACAATTATTCATATTTTAAAAAATAAAATAATTACTATAATTATATCAAATATTATTAATTGAAAACTACATAGAATACTATTATAATAAAACACACACACACATATATAATTATACATATTTATGTAATAAAATATTATTATAATTATTAGCTTGAAATAATATTTTATAACATGGCCAAGTATCATTCTTAGCTCCAGCCTTGTTGTACGTTAATAATATTAACCAAATGAATAAAAAAATAGAGAAAAATGTACCCGGTGCATTTTTCCTCCAAAATTTAAAATACAATTCAAAACCCAGTGTGGGAAAAAAATCCCGAAAACTAGTGGGCAAAAAAAGTGAAATACTTTCCCATAAAATTGCATTGTCTATCAAATTAAAAGCAATTTATTGTTGATAACTCATTGCCCGTTGTCACTAGAGACCCATTTGATTTCATTTTTGATTGAGCCGGAACCATACTTTCTAAGCTTCCACACCCTGCTAACAGGACTTTGAGCTGACAAATATAACATGCATTAGTCCCTCTAAGCGGAGAGTCTTCAACGACACAGGACTCGAACCCGTGCCTCGACAACTCCCCAACGAGCTGAAGGATCCTGTTACTATAACTGGACAGTTCAATATATTGGATGGAAGAAACATGTCTTGTCAGAGAAGAAAATATTTTACTTCCACTTCACATCCTTACACACACACACATCTTTGAAGTTCATTTTTCAAAGCGATGGATTAAATAAACCTTAAAAAATTAGCAATTAAAGTAATCTTCCTTAAATAGTTTTAATAAAGGCATAAATTAAAGAAATGAGTATTATAAGCTCTAATTTGGTCTCATTTATTGAATTGAAACGATTTAAGAATCATTAATGTAATGAATTCAGCACAAAGTAAGAAAAAAAGATTCTTCAGTGCTTATATACAAGGTATGGGGAGCATAAAAAGTAAATGTATTTCTGTTTATGGAACACAAGTGTTATAGATTGGAAATCTGACAGTAATATTCTTAACGTGTCAGAGATGTTTACTAAGAAGGTGGGCCCAGAAAAACTAATTTACAAAGGGGGTGCACCGATGTACAAATAATTGTTCTCCCCTTTTTAAGTTTTGAAATAAAACCAAAAACAACGATACACATGAGAATAAATTAATCTATACATAGGCATTGCGATTATACATATTAATTGATTTATTTTGTTAATTTGATATTAACAAAGTAAGTCAATGAATACATATTGTCGCAATCAAGTTTGGCGTTTGTCAACGCAGAGATTGGAAATTTAAGACTCAAACGCTAAGGGAGCAGTAGAATAATTATGAACATTTATTTGCATGAGTTGAGAGAAAAAGAGTGTTCGAAATTACTCATGGCCGAATTTCATCCTATTCATTCTGAGAAATCGTACCTATCCCAAGAATTCCTCTGATTTCCTCGGACTACCTATCCTTGCTGTGACTTCGTTATGTCATGCTTATCAATAAAGCCCTGGGTCAGAGTTTCAAAGCGGAGGCCGGGGATTTGAGAAGCGACCGTTTTTCTCAAGGTCACTTTTATGTGAATAATTTAATTCGATTAATCTTCAGACAGAAAAACAACAACGAAGAACATAGTTTGCAATGAAAAATATCATTCACTTTTTCACAGTTCTGATTGTTTTTTAATAAGTATTCATCAATAAAGGTAATTGAACCAATGAATAAATTTCAAATCAGTCATTTTACTCTTTTTAGCACTTTTTATTAAAGACTGAATAATTAATGAGATATCACTGCCGATGTAATATTTATGTTAACAATATGAGAATCTCTTAAAACTGCATTAAGATTTTGAAATTTTTGATTAACTGGCTTATTGATTTGGGAGTAAAAGTTACTAACATCCTTTCTTAGTTGATGTATATATAAAATATTTAAACAGGTCTTTCCCTTAAACAGAAGATTTGGATTCTTAAATTTCAAAAAAGCTTATCTTTTCAATGATGCCAATACCAATTACAAAATTTTTAAATCAAGAGATGAGGCCAAAGAGAATGATTATGAATACAACTGAAACTTTATTACTAGGATACAGATTTATCAATAGCTAAAGAACAATATACGCATACAACATCATAAAATACCCATCAAAGTAGGTGGGTGACGGCTAGTATATATAAATATACGAATTTATAAAAATATTTGTATTGTTTTCATCACAGGATTCATGTCATTAAAGAGAAAATAGCATCTGAATAACACAGTTCTTTACGAAAAATAATTAGTAGAAATAGAAGTAGACACAAATCATCCCCTCTTGCATCATAACGTCCATCATCTTTTGTTCATACTTTTCCATCTTTTATGAGATAATTTATAACGGATGCACTCTCTTAAAACACAATCACGAAGCAAGTTGAAATATTCTACGATGTGTATCGCCATCCAAAGCACGCATCAAATGTTTCTTTCATAGCTTTCCTACGTGTTGCCATTCTATGGAGCAGTAATAACGTCTAAGAACTCACGTCGAGAATACAGCGGAAGTAAAAAATTACGAGGTCTTTCCTTTAATAAGGAAAGATGAAAAATAAACATTGCTTTTTCCGATCCTTATTTTTACGACTTCCACTAGCGGTATTGCAATGATTATTAGACGCAAGAAATATTTCCTCAAATGGAAACAAACAACAACTGTTGCCACAGGCTAAAACCTAGTACCAAAAAATAAAGAATACACCTCGAGATCGCTGTGGGATCGGTTATTGTCAATAAATCAAAGAAAGAAGAATTTTTATTTATTATTTATTTCATAAAATGTTTTGTGTCTTTTTATTAGAAGAAAACTAATTCGTATGATATCTTGGCTATTAATTTAATTTTGTTACCAAATCTCTGCCCATGTGTATTATATGGTTCCTAAAATTAAATATTTAAGTGAAAGGGTTTTTTTTCCCTTAAAAATAATTCTGTCCTTTAAAACAAAAATCTGTTAAAAAGAATTTACATAAGTCATTTTTTTAATGCATCAAACCTGAAATAAGGGTAAAAACGCTGTTTAATTTCTATTTTTATGATTCAATATGATTCATTTTGATGTACAGAAATCTTCGTGTTGTGAAACTTATTTCCTTTATATAATAGTCAAACTTATAGTGACGTAAATTTTCATAGAAAACGAAAAAAAGTCAACTTCTGTTCACATTAAGTGCAAACACTCACAGGTGATATAATACTACACTTATCTTTTTCAAACCAGTACTCCAGAAATTTCTCTTATTAATTCTGCCTTTGTCAGAAGCTGCACAGGAACGACTCATTTAAGATGGCGTAAGGTTTGTCCAACTCATTCTGCTAAATGGCTTATCTGGGCTGAATCTGATACTTTTCAAAATCATACATAGCTTGAGAAAGTCCCTGAAGTCAAGTGCAGCCAAGGTAAAAAAAAATTAGAAGGATCAAGCTGAGGAATGCTTTGTTTTGCAATGAAACTCTGATCAAATGTGAGAAGATCGGACAGTTGCTTTCTCTTGACAAAAGTACCCCAATTACCCACTGTCCACAGGAACAGCATTCAACGTCATAGAGCCATGAAAGCCAATGCAATATACTTTATGGTAATATTCCCTTATGATGATTTTCTTGAGGGGGAGGGGAAGATTCTGTGGGATTCGAAAAGTTCCAATGGGATGAGTGTAACATGTTTACTGAATTCTACCATCGCTCTTGATCATCAGGTTAAGGAAGTTTCAATCGTTTTTCCCATTCTCCAGAAAATTTTATGATCTCTTAACGGGGGAGTTTTTATTGGATAGTTTGCAGCCTTTTAACTTGAATTTTGCTGAGATTCTGAGATAAAGCCAAAATCCTTTCAAAAGAAATGATGATAGCCTCCTCTTCAAATTATCTTATTGTAACTCCAGATGCCTCACTTGCCCAATAGCAATTATTTCTTGAGGTTTAAGGCCTATACCAGAATTTTTTAATCTTCACAAATGTGAGACTACACTTGAAGTAGTTGTATCATCCACTAAAAATTCAGTGACAATTGCTTTACCCCTGGAAACTTGTTGAATCTGGTGGTTCAAAACCCTTAGGAATCTTTACACTAAATTCCACGCCCTCTTTTAAACTTTTTCTGACATTATGTATAAAATGAATGTTTGACGATGCTCACTTACATTTTCGCACTCATTGGGAGTTTCTCGGTGACTAACAGCTTCTACAATCAAGGAAGAAATTATAAGTATTTTACGATCGCTTTCATATGTGCACGAAACCACATCTCCCTAAGAATATTTTCCTAACAATCAACCTGTAAAGGATTCTAAATATTTTTGAGCTACATTATTGCTATCACAATTTTATATGTGTTTTCATTTTTATAGGTAATGTAACTATGAGTTAAAAGCTCATTGATCAATAAGTTTAGAGAGTTGAAATGTATTTTCAGCGATGATCGACGGAAGATGACTGATGAAGACGTATTCGTAGACATTCAAGACAGCAAGTTGAATAATAACTTAAGTGTCACCCACTTATGAATTGATAATGTAGAGCAAGGACTTTGATTAATCTGAGAATAGTAAGACTTTGATTAATCTGAGAATATAGTAAGACTTTGATTAATCTGAGAATAGTAAGACTTTGATTAATATGAGAATAGTAAGACTTTTATTAATCTAAGAATAGTAAGAATTTGACTGTAGTTCGTGACAATTTTTTAAATGCAGCAATACGTAGCTAATATTCCTGCCCCATTGCGCTGCCTTTATTTTCCATAATACGCCAAGGCAGAAAAATACACAATCATATACTTCAATTAGTACTTATTGTAATTTCAAATGCTACAGAAAATATTAAATCACGTGATCTTTTCTTCATAAAGCACATTTGATTACAGATGACAGGTTTCTGAAATTGTTACCGTATCTAGCTGATCATACTTGACAGTAGAAAAGAGTTCTGCTCAGAAATATCTCAATCATCATGTATGAATGCATTCAATCTAAGCCAAAAAAGATTATTAACAACCATTATAATGGCCAGAAGTAGGCCAAATCCTCAATGCCTGGTTCATTCTCTGTAACTATGTTTCGTAAACAATGTAATAAATTATTTTGCAGTTTTAATTGTATTTTTTTGTACATATAATTGTTTTTGAAAATTTCAAAAAAATATTTTTGATGTTTGTGTGTGAGTATGTGTTTTTTCAATTATTATTATTATTATTATTTTGCTTAGTGGGCTTATATAGGGAAGACAATCTAATTGGAGCAACTTAGTCAAATCAGAATTCCAAAGATAACATTAGGTACGTCACTATCCCCACCTTTAAAAAAAAAATTTTTTTTAAAAACTTTAAATTATCTATTGCTCTCATATCAAAAGTTTTACTTTTTTTTAACTATATGCGGCAAGAATTTAATAGATCACTTGAAAAAATCCTATACAGAAATCCCTCTAAAACAAATTGCTCCAAGAGTTTTCAAAACTATGAGAAAACCTACCTTGATAAGCTAAAATACAAAAGAAAACGGTTTTGAAGAATTTAAAGTAGCCAATAATAATATTTACAGCTACTATCTTTAAGAAAGTATTACCACTGTATCAATCGTGATAATTTAATATATCTTTGGCGTCTGTTTTTACATTAATACAATTTTCCTCCAAAAAGTATCATGCAAAACGTCATTTTATGCATCAAATTCTATTAAACTTGCATTTAAACATGCCATCGGATCTTAAGCAAGTTAGTTAATATAATATAATAAACTTGAACCTAATTTTTCAAAATGATAATAATAATAATAATAATTTCTAATTTTCTTCTCAGAAAGCATTGTGAAAGCTGAAAAATACTTTTTTCTATAATTTAAAATGAAATTTTTCCTTTTCCTATTTTGGTATTTTATTTAACATTGTCGCGCTGAAGTTTTCCCGATGTATTTCATTTAATTTCATAAAAGAAACAGTATATAAAACTAAATAGTGATTTGTTTTATGTTTTTCATTAAATTAATGAAAAAATAGAGCTTTAGAATAATTAGGAAATGTTTAGTAGTTAAAGTTTTAATCTTATTTATTTAATTTAAAATTTAAAAACTTCAGTTAATTTAAAAGATAGTACTTTTATGGCGAAAGTTAAAATTCCACACTTCTTTCGGTATATCTTTTGATGAATACGTACACTTTCCATGTCATTTTAAGAAAAGGAAGATAAAATCTCATGATATCGATTAATATATTAAAAAACCTTGGATGTACAAAATAAAGTTGAAGATATTTTTCCTGGTGATTCTGAAAAGATAGCATTTTTTATAATCAGGTCCTTTTTTCAAATGTTCTTAAAATTACTACAAATGTTAAAAATACTAAATTATTTTTAAATGAGAATTTATGAGAATTCTGGTAAGAGAATTTATTTAAATGTATTAAAATGTTCAGAAAACATTTTTAAATAAATTTCATTAAATCTTACAAATTTAGAAATCTTATATATTTATCCATGAAATTCAGCAGAGCGCTGCCCAAAATGCGCATCAAAATTCAAAGAAACTTCGTATACACATATATTTAAAGCGCTTAAGTAGCAAGAGTACAAAATCTCCAATCGATAGATCAAAGTGAATGTTAGGGCATCGGGAAGGGGCCGGTTTCCTGTAGACCGAATGTTTAATTCAGATACGGTTTATTAAATGGAATGCCTAATCTACAAGGAAATAACCTCCTGACCTTCATGGAAATGGACGGTTGATTGACTCGAAAGAATACCGGTGGATATGGGAAGTTACGATTGTGATTTCGCTTTAGGCTCGATAAACAATCAATACCAACGGTTAGTGACTTTCAAAAGTCTTTATGGATACAGCGCACCGGTGTAAAGTAGATTTTACGTAGATTTCTTAAACCTTGCTTATCGTCCCTCCTTTTAAACAGTTTATTTTCAGGAAGTCACAAATCCTAATAAATTTTCATGTGACGAATCAGATATTAGACAATTACGCTTTTCCTTAGTCAATTGTATTTTGCTTTTGAAAACGTATAATCATTCTTCTCAACAAATTTTTCTTCTCGCAGGTATTGTTGAGCTCAATAATTCTTATAGAAAACATTGTATATAAAAAGTTTTTGAACCTTTGCATCCACTAAAACCTTCTACTTAAACAACTTTTTTCTTAGATCATTTTAATTTTTACATGATTGTTCCTTTCATAAGAAATTAAATCAGCAACTGTTTCAATGCTTACATAATTTGCCATATTGGATTTACGGTAGAAATCATCCCAAGCAAACATAATAATGATAACTTTCACTTCGAAAGTAATTTATATAGGTTTAAAAAAAAAGTTAAATGAGAAAAAGAATTTTGCTTTCTTTATCAATTGGAAGTAAAAAAAAAACTTCCTTAATATGTGACTACGATGTAATTTCAAAACACTAGATGCAAATTATATTAACTTTATCATAGATATTAAAACAAAATTTTTCATTCGGTACTGAATAATAAATGCTACAATTTGAATTAGGAAGAAAATAATTTTATTTTTACTTCACATAATTCATTCTTGAAGTTATCTTGATTCTTTAAGAAAATTTCCATCCAAGCTATCGAAAATAAAATTAGTGGCATTGTCTCGAATACTGGGTTTAGATGCAAAAATTAATAATTATTTTTATGCGGATTGAAAAGAAATAACCTAAACTAAGAGAGTTTATATGTGTATATGTCAACTAGAAAATTCAACATTAAATAAATTTTAAACCATACAAAAAATAGTATTAAAGATTCTGATGAAATTATTAAAATAGAATATATTTTGAAAACAGAAAGAAAATTTACAATTAATCCCTTTAAAACTTTGAAATGAATTTTTTCAAAAAAAAAATAAGCAAGTTGTTGTAATTAAAACTTACTTTGTACACTTTCAGTGTCAAATCTTATTTAACAAAATTAATTTCGGGAGAAAAAGATTCACAACATAATGAGAGAATAACAAAATGTTTCTCACAAAAAAATAATCCGCAAACTATCGATAAATGACAGAGCAAAACCACGACTTTTTTAAAAATGAAGCCACTTTTCAAAAGGGGGGGGGGATGTATTTCCTCGTTTACGGACATTTTTAAAAGAAGGGAAAAGAAATTATTCTCTAATGCTCAAAAATCACTTACCACTTTTTATTGATTATTGCGTGTTGCGAGAGCATTTTTGGAAGAAAAGGGGCCCGAGAACATCAAATCGATACACATTAATCGATTTGTGTTAATGTGACAACCATACTTAACGATTTAGTTTCATTGTGGGATTTTTTTAAACTACTTTTTTTCTTCACTTCACTTCGAAAGTTTAAGCAAAATGTGTTGAAAGTTGTTTACCCATTAATCTCGGGTGTTTATGATTGGATTCCTCTGAAATATCAAATAATATTAGTGCATCGATCACATTAAAAGCATTTAAAAAAATTTTGTGCTGCAATTAAAATAACAGTTGAATCCATATTATTCAATTTAGCTTTCAGTGAATTAAAAAACGAGCTAAAAGCTTTTTACCCGCTTTCAAAATTACATCTTGTCATTAAATAAGGCATATATATATGCATTTTTAAAACGCGACTGTTGCCTCAATTCTTTATGCCAAAATCATATTCTATTCGATGCAATGCAATAGTAAAATGATACTCTATAACCGTACGAAAGGTAAGGATTCTCAAAAAAGGGAATACAAAGTAGACTATCATTGCAATTTTTTCGTAACACAATAAATTTCAAGGAATTCCGCTCCTTTGAATGACGTTTCTTGGTATAGGTATGGATTGATGGTGGTGGCTGTGTAGAAAAGGTGTGTAGTCAGAAAAATAGTCCTTTGGAAAAATTATAATTCGTGTCTTAACAAAAAAGGGTTTTACTGAATATTATTTTAAGCACTGTGTGTGCTTTTTTTCAAACTGAAGGTTGGAAAAAGGTGGAAGACATTAAAGATTTTAAGATACACAATATTATAACTTGAAACACATAAATGTGTGATATCCGATTATTGCAAATTAATTCTATAGAATCAACCATAGCAAATTGTTTTCAGAAGAGCTTCCCTGAACAATAACCCCTTTTCTTAAAAAATGTCAAGCTTAAAGAAAGTAGTAAGAGGAACAATAATTTTTAACATAGATTCAACCAAGTAATGAGAACATTGTTTTATTCTGCAATAAAGATGTCCTTTCTAATTTTTTATACAGTTCTTGGAAACCGCCATGAGTATCTCAAATCAAGATGTGATATTTTGGGGTCAAATATACTTTTCTGTCAATCAGTTTAATAATTAAGGAGTTCTGAAAAAAATATTACAGTTAAAAGGCTTTTTTAAGAAATATAGCATACTTAGAAATAAGCAGCTGTTTTTATTTATTTATTTATTTCATGAAATTTGAAATAAAAAGCACTGAAACGGCATTTACTAATTTCCCTTATTTTCAAAATTCATTCTTAATTGATTGTATTAAATATTATTTCAAAACGATAGCATTTCAATAGATCAGTAAAGATTTGAGAAGCAGGGAATTTCTCAATTAAAAAAAATCATTTTTGTAAGGAAGGAAGAATTTAATTATTCTTAAATTATTGGCGCAAAACAAACTTTTATTCTGCTTGATTAATGACAGCAAAGTATGGCAAATCATTCATCTCTCCCTAAACAGTGCGACGTACTGCTAATACGCGATTAAAATGTAGTTAAATCTAAAATTTATTTCTATTTACACAAGCTTAAAAAATTTCAACGAAATTATATCTTTCCCAGTAGCAAATAATATTTTATAAGTTAGCATCATGTTAAAAATTTTACAACTGACGCCGTATTTAAAATTTTGAGAACTATTTTCTGAAGTATAAAATAATGCACTTTTCTTTAAGGAGCATTTGTATTCTTTTCTTGACATATTCAATGACACGTTTGTGCAAAAAGAAATATTTTAGTATTAATCAAAATTTTGTATTAGCCAATACTAAATGTAAATGTAAATGAAGGTAGTATTCTCACAAAAATATTACTGTAAACCAGTAATACTATTTTCATTAATTACAGAGAATATATTTAAAACAAAAAATAGTTTTATGAGGAATTAAAACTATTTATTTTTGTTTGCCAAGGAGTAGAAATTATTATCTATTATTTTTTAATTAATATCTTAAGGATGATGAATTAGTATCGTAATACGGTGCATGTTTTCCGAAATGTGTCATAAAAAACTTAGAAGTGAAAGTGATTATTTTAAAGCACAGAAATACGTTTGCTAGAGAGTAAATGTTAACAAAAAATAACTTTGATCAAGTTTCTGTAAGTGCCAGAACTGTTATTTATAATTTTAAGAAAATGTATTTTTAATTAAAATAAAATTACTATAAAATATTTTGTAAAACTAACTTGTGGTGTTTAGAAAAACCAAATCATAATGTCCTTATATTCCATTTGAGTATTAACTACCACAGAAAGATAAATGAAAGTTAAAAAAGCTGCAATAAACACAAGAAAAAAGGAAGTAATAAAGCATTAAATCTATTTTAGTTATAAAATTACGAAATAAGAATAACATGGGGGGGGGAGAAAAACTTATTACAGAAACACCGCTCAAACATTTTCTGAAATATTAAAAATCAATTTTAGTGACTTTTAGTGCACTATTCAAATTTTAAAAGAAGATTATTTATCAATAATGAATACAATCATTAAGAATGCATTTAAATAGATAAAAATTAAACAATCATAATAAAGTATATTGTTATAAAAGAACAGATTAGAATAAATATTAAATCTATGCGAGCAGAAATGAAATTGAGCATATTTTACATCTTATTTATAGCAAACTCTTTTTGTTTTATTCATTAAAATGAAAAGCATTGAAAAAATAAATGAAAAGCATCTTCTGAAGCACTCGACATTTTAGCTTAAGGTTATTTAATAATTTTGGTGTAAAGTTTTGTTTTTAAAGCAAAGCTTCACTTAACTCACTATAATAAATATTTCCCTTATTCAATTAATAATATACAACTTCCTTTTTATGTAATATTTCTAACATTTTAAGAGCTTTTTAACTAAGCTTTTGAAATAAGCTTCATAATTATCCTTTTAGAAAATCTATCTGAAAAATGTAAAGTTGAAAGGAAGCTTTTTAAGTGACCATTTGTAAGGAAATGCTTTTACTGGAAATGTTTAATATGTGATTTAACTATTTTCTTAAGTAAAATAAAAATTTGAAAAAAAAAATAATACATAGAAAATGAAACCTATCAATTTTGAGACAATTTTGTATGTTTTCTAAAACGCCACATGACATCTTCAGAGTAATGCTGTTGTATATAAGTCAAAATATCCTAATAAGTCAAAAGTAAAAAATATCCTAATAAGTCAGAAATGTTTCGAATTTTTTATTCTACGGAGTGGCAGTAGAGTTTTGTGTTAAATCAACAAGGGGAAAATATTTAAAAAAACAAGAGATCTAAAAAGAAATGCTCTTAGTAATATTAATTTTTACTTTCCGTTATAGAGTTCAAAATTCGGCAAATTTTCGAAAGAAAAAAGAAATAAATATATGCTAAACATAAATGTTTTGTATTTGTAAATTAATAATTTATAATACTTGTCTTTTTATTAATTAATTATGTTTCTTTTCTAGAGTAAACGAGAAATTACATTTCCTGACATTCATTTCTTAATAATAAGTTTAATATGAAGTAGGGAAAATTTGTCAGACCTTACAGTTAATTCAGATATAAGAAAATTTTTCTTACATCTCATTTTTGAAATAAATTATTTTTAATCAAATACTAAACAGCCATAAATCTAATAAAAAACTATTAAAAAGAAATATCAAAAGCTGCATAATTCAGAAGATAGCGACATTTGTGTAGTAGCAAACCAAAGAAAATAAAAAATTTTAAACCAGTGAAAAAACTGAATCAAATAGAAAAATGTATATTTAAAAAGAGAAAAAGAAAAAAACCAAATATTAGAAGAATTTCTTAAAAACATCTTTGAAAGCAAACCAAGCAATGTTTAATAAAACATTTTTCAATTTAAATATTATATTTGCATTATTTCTAACTAATGAATTGATACATTATGAATAATTAAGAATGATATATTTCTATAAGTAAAAATATGAATGATGGTATACAAAAACAAAGTATTTTATTAGTATTAAAAAAAATAAGGTATCTCTTTCATCAAAAATATTACTATGTGTATTATTATTTATAATTTACATTCTTACACATACTTAATACACAGAGTTAAATGAAGGTAATAAGATTTAAAAGAGTTCTTATTATTTTTAATGTTCAAATATTTAAGATAAAAATCAACATTAGGAGTATGTTCTGTATATTTGCATAAAACATTAAGATCATCTGTATACCTCAGAATTTAAAGATTTATTATTAATGCCATAATCTTTTTCATAAAAATGTAAATTTAAATTATCTAAACTATATTCTTAACAGGTTCACCTTGAGGCATACCTATCATTTGTTATTTAATCATTAAAATTAAAACAGTTTCCTTCAAATATTAATTCAATGATAAATTTGAGAATATATATATATATATATATATATATATATGATTTATATCTGATATATATATATATATATATATATATATAATGTTACGAATTTTGTATAAAATAATGTAAATAATTTGTATTTGGGTGTGCAATGCCTTTATATTACTCTATGCTATATTTATTTCATGATAAAATTGTAATATTCACAAGCAACGCCGTCCCTTACGTTATAATGGCGATTCAATGGGAACTTGGCGAAATATTGGCGATAGAGCCAAGTTGGCATCATTTTTGGCGACCAATTTGGTGACATTGGCGACCATGTTGGCGAGTTCAGGACCCTTTTGGATTCTTCTAGAAATTAGTAGAGAAATCCACTAATTTCACGATCTGTGGCGCGAACGCATCTTTCCAGAAATTCCGGCTTCTGCTATAAATAGGGAGAGACTCGCCGCAACAGTCAGTCTGATTTCAACCAGCGAGTAGTAAGCATTGTTTTGATTAGCGATTAGTAGACTTGCCTTGAACTTAATCAGCTCGGCTGTGCTTGTGAATGATCATTTACAAACGTGTATTTTAGACACTGTTTATTGTGTCTGAGTGCTGTTGAAGGTGTGAAATCCTTCTGTTATTTATTCTGTGAACTTTGCTGTTGAATCCTGTATTTGTAAGGATTGATTTACGCCAATAAATACACATCGCACGCAAAGAACTGTCTTGTTGCTTACGACTGCTTTTGCATAAAATCCTCGAACCCCGATTTACGTAACAATATATATTAATCTGATTTTGTAAAAGAACTTTGATTGTAGCGTTAACATTTATTGAGTTTAATAAATCCTAAAAATCATAACTATGTATAGTACAAGTCTCTCTCTTTTTTTTAAGAATGAAAAAAGGTATCTAATATTTTAACTATAGTTTTAATATCTAAGTGGCTCATGCAATTTTGAAAAACACTTGAAAAAAATTAACAGATCTAGTGACATAAACTTTCTTTCGTAACGCTACACTGGAGTAGGATTATCTATATAACATCTTTATATATAAAAATTACGAGTCCAGCGATGAACTCCAAAACTACTCAACCGATCTTAACATAATTTTGCATAATGTGTGTTATTTCGTCCAACTTAAAATATAGGATACTTTTTATCTCAATTAATAACGTCACTATTTTTTTATTGCTGGTAATGTGAAGAATCCGGGAAACGGGAAAATTCGAATAATGTCACAATGCGCGTATTTCTGCAATAGCGGATTTTGACTACCAAAGTGAACAAAAAATAAATGCCTGATGTATTTCGGGGCATGGATTCCGAATCTCGAATCAGTTTCCAATAATACCCGTAAGCTGCCGGATAGTGCCGGACGACCGTAAATTAGATAAACGTACGCCAGGGGCTGACCTTAAAAGTTTTGGTGCGTGAAAACTTGGTCTCCGGCTCAATTCGGGACGGGCAATCTAATCTGGCATTAGATCCGAGAAATTGCCGTAACTTTGCCAAATAATTCGGGATGATCATTTATTACGTAGACCGTGGCAAAAGCTTACCCTAAAAGTCTTGGAGTGGGAAAAATGTGTTCTTGGTGTATTTCGGGATGGTGAGCGAGAATCCAAAATCAGAATTTAGAAATTCCCCTAATTTTCCTGGATAAGCCGGATGACTAATGTCCCCTTCCAGGGACTGAAATTGCAGGCTCAGGGGCACCAAAAGTAGCCTCCGGTTGCGTCTACAGACAAGAAACGAGAATCTGAAAGCAGATTTTAGAAACATCCGTAACTGCCGAATATTGCTCGAATTAGGTGAAATGGCTTTGCGTTCGAGTCGCGCAGGCGGCGAACGCGCTGGGGCACAGAAATTCAGTCGCGTGTGCGTTTCGGGTGGGGAATGAGAACCTGAAATTCGATTTTAGGCGTTTAGGTAACTTTTATGGATAATGCCGGATGACCATAATATACGTTGACAGCGGTACCTGTCTAACTTGAAGACGTAGGGACGCCAAAAGTGAGTCTCTGGTATATTTCAAGGTTGCGATCCAATTATTCAATTCAATTCAAGAAATTTGCGTAAATATGCCAAATATAGCCAGACGACCGTATTTTACGTGAACTATGGCAAAGGCATACCTTAAAATTCTTGGGTTGTGAAAAGTGCTTTCCTGGTGTTCTTATGGACTCTGAAATTTATAACAAGACTCTGAAATTTATTTTAAACCTCCCGTAACTTAGCCGGATAATGTCGTACGACCGTAATGAGCCCTTCCTTTTTAGGTACTGAATTTGCAGTAGGGATGCCGATTGGAGGCACTCGGCGCTTCTCGGGGTGGGGGAACGAGAATCTGTGTATGGATTTCAGGAATTCTCGTAAATGAGTTAAATAATGCTGGAATGAGGTAAAATGGCTTTGCATTCTAGTCTCGCGACCGGATTTTCATTCCCTATCATCATACTGTAGTCATGTTTCATTCCCTGTAGTCATAGCCTTACGAAAATAAGATCGCAACAGAAAACTGTAGTAGCAATTGCATCTTCAGCTATTTTTGCCACTTTGTTAGATGGTGGATAAACTGCACATTAAGCATTGAAGAAAACAGATGCAATTTGTGTAACATCAAAAATGGGGAATGGCTAAGGTATTTCAAAGGAATTCAGCCATAATCAGGGATATATAAATGTACCATTGTCCACAAACATCCACTCAAAGCATTATATAGAATTTTTCAAGATTTAAACGGGAACGAAAAAGTATTCGGATGAGCAATCCTACTACTTATGGTGATTTCCGACAGACATTTCCAGTCATTCCTCGCTCTACTTCTGCTCAAGAGATTAACACAGGTTTGAAACAACCGTTTTTACAGCGAAAAGTCTTAACACTTCGATTGAAAATAAACATGAGAGTACAGTTGCACGATAGTAATCAGAGAAAATATTTTCTAATCATCTGCTGTATATTGGAAACGGTGAAGTAGAACTGCATCCCAATGCATAATGTATCAAATTACCAGACAATTTCTGCACTTTTGTTCAGACAAAAAAGGAACTGATTGAGAGTGTCTTCCAGGGGATGTACTGAAAAATTATCTAGATAATGATTGGCTCTGTAGTCCTGTTACTTCGGCAAAAATTGTGTTGAAGTTGACGAAATAAACTTCCGGATAGAAAGTTGTTGCCAGGTGATCTACTACCTTTTAAATTACTCGGCACTAAGGTTGATCAAAGCGAAACCCCAAATTTTCCAACTGAGTTTTTGAATTCTCTGGATTTATCAGGAGTGCCACCGTACAATATTCAGTTGAAGATTGTTTTACTGGTTATTGTACTGCGTAACTTATATCCACCTAGATAACTTAATGGTGCACGATTGGCCATCCCAGGAATTACTGTGTATTCTATTTTAGTTAGCGAAAGACAGGTTACCGAAAAATATTATACACCGTTTAGCAATTAATTATATTAAAATTATTTATTGTTATAATTTAAAATTGTAACAATAATATTTTTAAAAAAGCTAAAAATCACCGTTATTAACCTCATTTATGAAACTAAAACTTCATTTGTTGTTACTTATAATATAACTTCGTAAGTAATTCATGCAATATACTATAATCAAATAGGAGATGAATTAAATGTAAAATGAGAGACATAGTTTTGTTTATGCTTAATTTCAACTCTCCGAAATTGTAAGTGAATATTAATTTGACTGCGTGAGTGAATATTAACTTCGCACTATTCAGCTACATGAGGGTTTTTGGTGATGGACCTCGTAATTTTGAACCATGGTCAAGTGACGAGGACGATACCTGAGCTGGCACTCCTCTATCCTAACTACACCACCACACCAACGGGATTAATTTGACTGCACTAAATAGCTTAGAATAACCTTAAATCAACGTATTAAAAAAGCCACTGAAAAGTTCGGTGGGGTCAGCTTATATACGAGGGTGAGTCAAATAAAAGTGAGTCAGTGCGAATATATGACAAACAGAGTACTTTATTTAAAAGTGGTCTCCATGAACATTGAGAGATTTGTCAAACTGACAAACGAACCGTGTGTGACTCCCGTCTCATAAAACTCCATGAGCTTCTGATTCAAATAATCTGTAACAGACTCTTTCATGGCGACTTCCGACACGTATCTGGTACCCTTGGGGTGTTTCTTCAGTTTCCCGAAAATGTGAAGGTCGCATGGTGACAAATCTAAGCTAAAAGAATGTTGCAGCGTTTCCCCTTTGAACTTTTCGAATTGTGTCTTAACCACATCAGTGACGTGGGGACGGGCATTGTTATGTAGTAAGATCACACCATTTCATCACTCTGCCAGGTTGTTTGTTCTTGATTGCGACACGCAGTCGACCCAGTATTGCACAATATCGCAAACTATTGATAGTCTCTCCAGGTTTAGCAAATTTGATCAGTAGCACCTTTTCCACGGAAATGACAGCCTTTGCTTTCTTTAGGGGAGGTGGATTCAAAGGCTTCCACTGTAAGCTTTGCCAGCGTGTTTAGGGCTCGTAGTGGGTCTCTGGTCACAATTGCAGTCAAGAAGCCGTTTTCCACATTGTAGTACCGGATGAGATAAGTCAAACCAGCGCCTAACCTCTCCGTCTTCTGGCGGTCGTATGAAAAGCTTGGGAATCCATTCTGAACACTACAGCGGATAACAGAGAATATCATGAATTATGCTGCAAACCGAACCGTGATTGATATCCTCACGTTCTGCCAGTTCATCGATGCTTATGCGCCGTTCTTAAATAATCAGCTCATCAACCTGTGAAATTGTGATTGTGAGGTGGCTTTGGGCCAGTCTTGGATAGTCTTTGTAACTTTCACGTCCTTCTCTTAACCGTTTGATCCAAAGCTTCACAGTGGCCAATGAGATGCAATGTTCACCGTACATGGCAGTCTCATGCAGAGACTAATTTCTTGCTGGGAAACACCTTCAGCTGTCAAAAACCTGACCACACCACGCTGTTCCTCTTTTTCACGCTACTGTCTACAAACCAATGTAATGAGCGACGAAAAGAGCTTTAACCTCACACTTTCGCACCACTTTCGTAAATAAGGGATGTCTCTGTGCTACGCGCGGGCGTCGCATATGATGGACTGAACCATTCTTGCGCAGGGGGTATTGGCCCACTTTCATTTGACTCTCCCTTGTATATATATATACGTCATCTCCATTTATGTATTTGTGTGTATGTAGTAATTCATTTAAATTGTTTCTCGAAGAACTTTAATCCACAATGGTCTTGAGTCTTATATGACTCCCCGTGATAATTTTTATTTTACGTGCCTAACGGGAGATAAACACGGCTGTATCTCTCAAAAATTGAAACTACAACGCTTTTAAAACAGGACGATGCAATCTTGTATCACTTGCAAATTCAGATCAATCAGAGAAGCCCTTTTTTGCGAGTGTCTTGTAAGCCATGCTTGTTATGTTTTTCATGTTGCTGCTTGTTTAATGTTTGTGTTTTGCATTACCAAATAAATTTGAAACTCTAATTAACAAAGTGTTTCCACCTCAGTTCTGCCACGACATTCACCAGAAATCATCTCTTTATAACTGTTTCGGAGCGTAATATGGTGGTTCAAGAAAGAATGCGGACTGTTCGTCTAAAAAGCTTTATTGCGAAAATCTAAGTGAAAGTACGTAATGCCTTTTATACTCTCTCTTCGAGAGATTACAAGGGTTGCCAATTTGGTGAGGGTTCCGTCGCCAAAGGTGATAAAGACACAATACGGAACATCCCGCGCGGAGTTGAAATATCAGACATATATTTCAAATATAAAAATTAACATTATGCAATATAACAATACAGTGTTAAATAAGAGCGAATACAAGTTAAACTAATTACAAGGTTAAAGTTAATTAAAAATACATAAAAATACAATTAACACTGAATTGCAATTAGTTGCTTTACAGGAGATTTTGGTTGTCCCTAATTGGCAAAATACAAATTTTTGAAAGAGGTCTCCTGTAGTTACCTCTTGGCGTACGTACATCAACTACTCTGACATTTCCATCAGTGCCTGGAATAGACTTAATATTCCTACCCCAATGACCAATTACAGGTTGGGAGTTGAGGATCTTTAATTAAAACCATCATACCAGGGAGAATATTGGGTTGCTTAAACACCCATTTTGTACGCTGTTGTAAATGACTCAAATAGCTGTTTTGTCACCGTTTCCATATTATTTGAACAAATTTTTGGGTTTTCTGCCATTTATTAAGAAGGTTTATCCTCTTTATCAGCTATGACAGGTTCAGGGATAGCATTTATGGGTCTTCCTATCAAGAAATGGCCTGGAGTTAATACTTGGAAATCGTCTGTATCAGATGATAAGGGAGTGAGAGGTCGTGAATTGAGGATGCCCTCAATTTGAACTATTACAGTTATAAATTCTTCCAGCGTTAGTTTTACGGAGCCTATCACTCTTCTCAAATGATACTTAAAGGATTTTACTCCGGCCTCCCGGAGGCCACCAAAATTGGGTGCCCTAGGTGGCAAAAATTTCCATTTGATACCCTCTGAGGCTGACAGGTTTGCAATGGTTTCATCTTTTTTGACAAGTTTGTATAGATGTTTCAGTTCTGCTGAAGCTCCAGTGAAATTCGTAGCATTATCGCTAAAAAGAATTGAAATTTTGCCACGACGTGCAAAAAATCGTTTCAAAGTGGCAATCAAAGCGTTAGCAGTCAAATCTGAAACAAAGTCTAGGTGAACTGCTTTAGTTGCCATACAGACAAATATGACCACATAGACTTTCTGAAATGTACCCTTTCTCTCTTCCTTATATTTGATTAGAAATGGACTGCATAAATCTAATCCTGCGTTTTGAAAAGCCGAACTTAGCGTTATTCTTTCAGGAGGCAGATTCCCATGATTTGATTGGCGATAACTGGGTTATTCTTGAAGCATTCTACACATTCATGAACGACTCTTCGTGCTATGCTTCTACTACCAAGAGGCCAATATTTTAAACGTACAGTATTTAATAGAGCTTGTTGACCCAGATGAAAATCACGCTTGTGATAATACTGAAATATAAGTTTGACTAACTTATTTCTCGCAGGCAGAATTATGGGGTGTTTCTGGTTCCAACTGACATTAGAGTGGGAAATTCTACCCCCTACCCTTAACAAACCTTCTCTATCAATAAAGGGATTAAGAAATCTTAGCTTACTTGACTAGGGAACTGAAGATCCCTTTTTCAAGGAAGCCATTTCTGTAGAAAAATATCCCGCTTGAAAATGTTTAGTAAGGAATATCTCTGCCAAACCATATTCTTCAAGGGTAAGTGCAAGGGTTTGTTTTACACCAGGTTTACAATTTTTAATAAATCTGAAAATAAAGGCTAAAATTCTAATTAATTTATGAAAATTATTTGTACGATCAAGAAAATTATCAATAAAATTAGAGTATATATTCAACTTTAAAGTCACTTTAGGCATAGGTTTAAGTTCATTGGTATAACACTGGCCAGTCACAGTACTGGAAGTTCGTAAGCTGTTAGGAGTAGCTGCAGTTATTTTCTGCAAATCAGGACCCTTCCACCACAAATCGTTAGTTGCAAGTTCCCTTACATCCAGTCCGCGAGAAATGACATCGGCTGGATTGCTCTCAGATGAGATATGCTTCCACTGGAAATCTTTAGATAACTTCTGGGTCTGAGACACTCGATTTCCGACGAAGGTCTTGAGCAGGTTTGGAGGGGTATTAATCCACGCGAGAGCGATTGTAGAATCTGACCACAACTGCACGGACTCTATCTGCATCTTTAGAGCTGATATGACTCTGCGAGTAAGCTTCGACAGAAGAAGACATGCACACAGTTCGATTCTTAGTATAGTCACGAGCTTGGTCGGGGCAACACGTGATTTACTGCACAAGAGTTGGCAATTTGATTCCTCGGTGATGGACACTGTTTGCATATAAACAACTGCTCCATAAGCTTTAGAAGAAGCATCTGCAAAACCGTGAAGCACTACATCAATGGCACTGTTCTTTAGAAAGTATCTTGGGACCTTGATTTTCTCAAAGTCGGGCAGTGTCTTAATGAAGTTCTCCCATTGCTGCGAAATATCTGGAGGAAGTATTTCTTACCAGTCTAGTTTAAGTAGCCAGAGCTGTTGAATAAAAATTTTAGTTTTGGAAATGACAGGACCTAGAAATCCAAATGGATCGTAAATGCGTGCGGACAAGACGTCTCGTTTTGTATAGCCGAGATTAAGACTGACGTTGGCTTTGTAAGTAAAAGTATCACTTACACTGTTCCAAATCATGCCCAGAGTCTTTACTTGGATTTCTTCGGAATTTCTGTCAAGTGGAAATTCCTTCGCATTGGTGGGAGAAAGGTCCGTGCACCACTTATGCAGCGTCATTCCTCCTCTTTGAAGAAGCTGTTTTAATTCCATCTGTAGAGTCTCAAATTTCGTTAATTCAGAAGTCCCGAGAGGCAATCATTCTTGTAAAAATCCTGGACTAGAACCTTTGAAGCCAATGGGAAGTTCTTTTCCTCATCTAAAGCGAGTTGTCGCCAAACCCTGGTTGACAAATATGGAGCGCTTGCTGTTCCATATGTGACAGTTCGTAATTCATATACTTTAGTAGGAGACGTTTTACTACTTTTCCACAAGATTTTTTGAAGCCTAGTCCGAGTTTCATTTAACTCAATCATTCTAAACATCTGCTTTATGTCCGCAGTGAAGGCGTAAATGTGTTTGCGGAATCTAATAAGAACTGAAAACAGGTCTTCCTGAAGCACACCTCCCTTGCACAATAAATCATTTAAGGAATAACCACTAGTAGTTTTAGCGCTAGCATTGAACACGACACGCAGCTTGGTTGTCATGTTGTCCGGTCGTAAAATACCGTTAAGGGTAGATAATATCCCGTCTGACTTGTGGAATTCTCCTTCACTTCCTTCATGTGATGCAAAGATTCATATTCATTTAGAAAATCTGAGTAAAGCGCCTTCATGGTAGGGTCACGTTCTAAGCGTGTCCATAGCTGATCCAATATTTTAGATGCAATAATCTTAGAATTTCCCAAAATGGTTTCTGGAAATTCTGGTTTCAATGGCATAGAGACAACATATCTGCCATCTTCCTTTCTTGTGTGAGTTTTCGAGAAATGCTCGTTGCAGTCATTTAATTCATCGCTATTGCAAATTTCCTGAGGTTCACG
>BMAO01001129.1:0-21948 GCA_019973975.1 Trichonephila clavata | reverse complement strand
AATCCAGGGACTATTGGTTGCTGAATAGCTATGTTGTGATGTTTGCGGAAAATAAAAGTGAACTCATTTAGACTGTTAAAGAAGGCATCAGTACCATAAAACAGTGGTCCTTAGCCCTTGGTCCGTGTATCAAAGGGTATCAGGCCACTCAAGCAGCATTGAATTTTTTCCATTATATTTACTGGTGTGCATTTTTCTCGTGTTTGTGCGACTTTCCAAGGAAATAACTTTATATTTTATGTAAAATCATTTTATAATTATTTTTTGGTGCAACTGAATTTTACTCAGGAGGCATGTTTAAATACAATTAAATTAGAAAATCAAAACAATTTAAAATATAAATAAGCAACGTCCTACCCTCAGCGGGCCGCGGTAAAATTATCAAACGTTGACCGGTGTGGAAGAGAAAACTGTAGGAAAGAATTGCTATACAGTATTACGTCACGGATTCCCCCCCCCCACACACAATGGGGTGGCAGATTGGTATTTTTACCATTTTCAGACCTAGTACATTACCCAGGGGCTGATATCCCTTTTTAGTCGGCACCATGTAAGCGATACCATTTGCCGCCGATAGTTTTGACACCCAGTTTGACGATGTGAACTTGTTCTAGGAATTTAATTTGCCAAGAGCAAAATTAAATTCCGGATTCTGGGGATGTGATAGAATTCTGAAAGAACTTTCAACCAAATACAAAAATGTTATACGTTATGATATTGAACTGTACATCCACCTACGTGAAACTTGCCAGAAAAAACAGAAATTTATTTTTTTAAATAAATGGTATTGTAGTACAAAGTTTTGATTTTTTCCGAATGCCAAAATGTTGGCACTTGTAATGAGTGAGAAATAGGATGGTTTCTATCAACTTTTATCAACTTGGAACTTCTGAAGGAATTTTAATACAAGTATATGCGAAATCACAATTTAACAACAATTTTTTAATGGCAGTCTCATTATTTTGTCAGAATAACATTTGTACTTATAGGAATATAAGACATTCATATAATATCCTTATCATGACCTTTTTTTATACTTTGCCTAAATAGCTTTAGGCATTCTATAGAATGCCGGCAATTCATACTTTGCTGGTAACATATATATATGAATACATCATTTTGTATTATTAAATTTGAGGGTATAATTATTATGTTTGTTGATAAAATGTGGTTTAAGTATTTTATTGTAGTTACGTAGGTAAGCACACATATTCTGTATTTATTATTGGTATTGTTGGACATTTTTAGCTCATCACACCTATGCCACAGGGTGGACAGCAACACCTTGCAGAAATTACAAGTAGACCGTACCATGTAAAAGTCTGCCTATCCATGCAAAACTGATAAGTATCATA
Organism: Trichonephila clavata; assembly: GCA_019973975.1. Classification (NCBI taxonomy): domain Eukaryota; kingdom Metazoa; phylum Arthropoda; class Arachnida; order Araneae; family Nephilidae; genus Trichonephila; species Trichonephila clavata. Next base: position 20,593 of record BMAO01001129.1, on the reverse strand, counting down.
TTTTAAGTTAACATTTTTATTTTGAATGGCTAAAAAGGGAGTCTTTTTTGCAATTACCTTTGATAATTCAAATACCGATATCAACAGAATATCTACTAGTACATTAAAAGCTCGACAAGAAATTCCATTTTTCTGATTAAGTTATAAAACCTTTATGGCTGCAAATACTTTCTTAACATATACGAGTCATTTTGTCAATAAACAAAGATTTTCTTGATAACAAAAAAGAATGATAAAGCCTTTGCCGTTTACAATGCAACTTAATTCGTTGTGTAATGGAAGAAATTTAAGTAAAAAGAAAAAGAAGCTACGAGAAAAGAATGTTCAAGCATCAGTAAAACATGTGAGCCAATCTGTTATGGTATGAGGCTGAATGTCGGGTGCAGGGACGGCAAACTTGAGTTCATTGACGGCAAAAGGGACAAACATGCCTTGACATACCATAATAGGTTACAAAGTGTCCATAAGCTTCATTTATGTAACAATATTTCTACTTCCTACAGAACAATGGTCTAAACATACAGCACGCATTGTCTGTCTGTGGCTGCTCTATCATACGCCTGATACTTTTAAGCATATGTAAAAATGTTTTAAATATTAAATCAAATTCATTTTTTAGAAAACAAAGTAACCAGACGTTACTTCATAAAAGTGACAGATACTTTCAAGACTGCTTCAAAACATGAAATACTCCGACATTTTTGTACTAAGTAGAATGTCCTTGAGCACGCACAACATAATAAACAGTTGAGAATTGATTTCACTACCCCCCCCCCCTATTTTTTTTTCAGGATCTAATACACTCCTTTATTCTTCTAAGAGATATTTGTTTTTAGTTCTCTTTTTATTTTCCTACTGACCTTCATTCTTTTGGAAATGTGCACAATTGTGTTTAAATTGACTGATTGGAATTAAGGTTTTAGGAAACACACACCACACACGAACATAAATTGCCTATTAAAATACAGAGAAAATCTTTTACACAGGGACTGAAATATTTTTTCGTGTTAAAAGGATTTCATGTCTAAAGATATTGCAAAAACAAAAAAAAACATATTCAACAAAATTAAGTTTATTAGAGTGCATTATTTTTGAATCTCTGGCCCAAACTTACTCCGTTCAAACATTTCCGTAATTTGCTATCTTTTTTTAATTATTGTTCTTAATGTAGTTAGCAATACCAAAATCTTGACAGATTTCCGCTTTTGTTTTCTGTTTTTGAACAACAGACTTAAGGAGCTCCATCTTCATTTTAAGCGGAATAGCAATTTGCTTTCCCCTTGAGCTCTTTGTCATTCAGCTCGTAAAAGAATTCTACAATAGGAAGGGGGGGGGGAGTGAACCAAAATTACTGATTTTTACTCACACTGCGATGTACTCGTTACCAAATTCCAAACCAAAGAACTGATGAAAAATTAAATGTTTTTGTGTTTCGCATGTGTATAGGGGTAAAAGGTGAAAGTAGATTAGATAAAAAAAATTTGGCTCGTGTCACAGGCTATTCTGGGGATAGTTCAAAGCCAGTTTAGCCTTCTTTCTACTAAGCATGTTAAACCACCTCTCTTTCCATTGCACACTCCCTCTTAAATCTCACCTGCGGGGCTGTGATAAGACCACTAGCGATGATGCCTAGACCACTCTCACCTGCGGTGGCCGAGTGGTCTAGGGATCGGATCATGGCTAGCGTGTCATGAGTTCGATCCTAGTACCACTAAAGACCCACCATGTAGGGGAGCGATGCACGTTAAATCTGTCGAGAGCTCAAACGTCCTCCCGTTGCTGTGGTGTGGTAGTTAGGAGAGGGGGTGCCAGCTCAGGTGTCATCCGCGTCACTTGACCATGGTTCAAAATAACGCGGACCGTCGCCAAAAGCCCTCGTGTTGCTAATCAGTGCGACGTTAATATTCTCTCACTCGCGGGGCTGTTTTTTTACGTATTTTATTCATTTTCAGAAGGGAAATCTTTACATGTTTAGAGAAAAATAATGCAGGAAAATACATATAATAATCTGTCGGGACCGTCACGTCGTAGTGTTTCGTGTTAACCAATATTTCCCCCTAAGTATTTTCGCGTTAAATGCATTTCATTGTGTTTAGCTTAATGATCGAATATGCCCAATAATAAGCACCAAATTATCTGTCTCTGATATTGACATGTACACCATTTTAGAACTTCTCCAACAAGGTTTCACAGTTCCAACTAAATTCTTAGAATTAGTTTTTTAAATTTGCTTTTCTCATACGCACACTATAGAAAATACTAAATTTACTTTTCTGCATACCCATTATAGAAAATGTTAAATTTGCTCTTACTTGTAAACATCACTTGATTTTAATCTGATACTGATTTATTAAGTTCCATTAATTTTTCGAAGGAAAGAGTTTTTAAGCGCTTTTTGTTATTTGAAATCGCAAAAAAAATATTCTCACTAAGCCTCTTGTAAATCAGACTCTGCGGACAGCTCAAGGAGAAATTAAAGGGGAAATGACTGATTGAAATTTATAGAAAGGTTTACATCATTTAAACGTGGAATCGTGTGTAAAATCCCCGTCATCTTACTCCACGTCAATTAATTCCTTATCACGTCGAGTGAACTTTATCGGAACTATATATTTTCTCTTGTTTTCAATTGGAGTTCATTGATTTTTATAAGCATTTTATCACAGAATAAGTCGAACGGGATAGAATTACTTTTCTTTCAATATTTTTATGTAATATAACATTCTTTCAGCGGTTTTTACATTCAGTTTTCGAAAGTCGTTTTTTGTTTCCTAGTGATTACAAATCGATCTGGATATTTCACGTAGAATACTTTTTGAGAAAAGAGGTAACGCGTAAACGATATTTTAAATGTTACCACAAAGTTAAAGTTAAAAAAAGTGGCGGGTCATAATAATGTATTTAAAAATAGCTTTGGTATCCGTTCATAATTATGACTTTCCTTTTAATGAATGTTCGAATTTTCACTTTTATAAGAATGAGTCAAATTTTTAAAAAAACTACATTTTTGTTTATTTTTTTTAAGCATTGATTGTCAAATGCAGATTGTATGAAAAAATGTTGGGTATATTACTTCGAATTAAATTTTAGCAATGAGATTTTTCTTACATGTTTCTAAAATATTTAATTTTGGATGTCGATTGTATAAATATTAAATAATATTTTGAGAATTCAAACTGAAGTCACTTTTCGAATTATTATAAGATTTTTATTAAAGATTTTAAATTCAGTTTTAAGATATTTTGGCATTATAAATATCGTATCAAACATTTTCTATAAAATCCCATAGGTCACTTTACAGCTTTGCACATAATTTTAAATATTTTAATTCACACACACACACACACAATTCTTACAGTTATTATAATCAACAAATAAAAATAATCCGAAATATGCAATTTTTTAAAAAAATTATCTCATGTTTCGTGGTTTAGTTTTGGTATTACAATCCCAATTTTTGAGTTATTATCGACCAAAATTAAAATCATTAAAATTTAGAATCGACTTTAAAAGTTCATCCTGTGTGTGAAGTCCATAAATAAATTTAATACTGTATAAAGTGTACCATTTAGAATATTTTAGGGCTAAAAAAATTCATTCTATATATAAAAAAAATTAGATTTAAGGAATTGTGCTTTTTTTCTGTTCATTTTTAACTTAAAAAGACGATGCACTTGGTAAATTAAGAGTTTTAATTTTCTATACGTTTAAGGTAATATAGAATTATATTAGTGTTTTATTTAATAGGAAACTCGTATTTTTCAGGTTTCCTTTAAAATAGGATGCTTTGTTTTGAGATTTCTTTAATTATAGTTTTTATGCGGTTAATATCTTTTAATTTTTTGCTATGGACTAACAGTATCTTACAAAAGAATAAGATCATCGATAATGAAAGAAAATATTTTTGCTGATTTACTCTTTTTTAAATTATTTTTTATTTTGCTATCTATCGTTGTGTTTACTTTTACAGTATGTATATTTTTCAAATAATTATTAATTTGTTATTTCTTTAATTAATATTTATATCGCGTTCTAAATCTTATGTTTTCTTATACCGTTTAAGTATTTTGCAAATGCTATGCAACAGTATATATCAAACAACCATCAATTTACTGGACAGAAAATAAATTAAGTCTCTTTAAGGTAACTGGGACGTCTGCGACAAGGAGAAATGAACTTTTTTTGCACCAAATTTAAATGGCTCTCACTTACTTAAATTAAAACAAACGGAAGTAAAATGTTTACGTTGAATTATCTACATATTTCTGTACCTGTTAATGTAAGAAAATTCCATTTTAAATTACAAATAAATCTCTATGAGCAATAATTAATCAATAATAATTTTTTTATTGTCAAGGCATGTTTTTACCTTTAAGTACACTTCGCATAAAATCCACTGCATATATAGCTATAAAATTGTACAAGGTTTTTGCAAACATAACAATCCATAAAATGAAAGTTTCAAAAATATAAATTATAAAAAATTTTAAATTTAGGATTTAAATTTCCTTTAAATTTCATGCAAAAATTGTGCTATATCTAAAATTTATGAATGTTTATTTGAAAAAAATTCGTTCACTTTGTTGAAAATTTGGGGATCTAATACAAAATTTCAGCTCTATAGGTTATGTAGATTTTGAGAAAAGTGTATCGGAATCACCAAAAAAGGCATTTTGAGCAAATTGCAAATAAAGATATTTTCCTCTATGATTTGTAAAATAATATTTTTAATCTATACAAATAAATAAAATTGAAGTGTCTGTTTGTAATTTCAAATTAGCAGCTTTTTACTTAATGCACTAAAAGTATATACGGTACTCATAACAAAAAACCAATTTTTAAAATTTTTGTCTGTCTGTCTGTTTGTTCCGGCTAATCTCGGAAACGGCTGGTGCGATTTTAAAAATTCTTTCACTAATGGAAAGCTACATTAACGGGGAGTAACATAGGCTATATTTTATTCCCGTATTCTTACGGGAACGGAAACTATACGGGTGAACGTGAAACTGAATGCCAAGATGAACGCCAAATTGAGCGCCAAGCTGAGCTAATGAAGTCGTTGTTTTGGTTACTGGCGACCGATGCTCTTCATGAGACATAACAGTGTTACGCGCACATCATAATTCGCTGACACGTGCCATAATTTTTTTTTTATGATAGTTATCTCACTGTTCAGTTAAGTAGAGCATCGGCTGTTTCGGATGCACTTTTAAAAATAATAAATCAAGGCTTCATAAGCCAAAAGCAATGCAAGAAACAAAAAATTGATAAGTTTTAATCCTTTCTCTTTTTTTTATTTACATTTTTAGTCACATTTAAAGAATAGTTATTATTTGCTTAATATTTATATTGTAATCGAAGAATAATAATTTTCAAGGTATCTTTCATTTTTTTACCTCTCTTTTTTTCTTAATTCAAATTGTTCTTAATTTCTTAATTGTGAGTTTTTTTCATTCGTTATATTTAAGCTGTTTTAAACTTTAACAGCTGAACTTTAAGTATAATAATTAGAAATCAATGTTAAACATTGTTAGGTTTTTATTCATGAAAATATTTCAGATTTTGATAAATTACTCTTAGGTTATTTTATTTAGTTAACTGCGTAGGTAGTTGTTTCTAAAATAATTCAAATTGTTCTTAATTTCTTAATTGTGAGTTTTTTAATTCGTTATATTTAAGCTGTTTTAAACTTTAACAGCTGAACTTTAAGTATAATAATTAGAAATCGATGTTAAACATTGATAAGAAACAAAAAAATTGATAAGTTTTACGGTTAGTTTTAATCCTTTCTTTTTTTTTATTTACATTTTTAGTCACATTTAAACAATAGTTATTATAATCCCAATCTATATCTATACAAATAAATAAAATTGAAGTGTCTGTTTGTAATTTCAAATTAGCAGCAATTGTTTGCGGGGGCGGGGGAAGGGGCGTTTAAGGTTGTTTAAGGGGCGTTAGAAATTCCGATTTTTAAGTTATTAGACGTACAGTCTTGAAACTTAGTAAGTAGATTCCTCTCATAGGGTAGAGATACGCTACAAAATGGGTTTCGTGAAAATTGCCCTCAAGTGGCGTTGCGGGACTTAAGGGGCGTTATAGATAATTATTTCCATTTTTAAACTATTAGACGCACAGTCTTTATATTTGATAAGTAGATTTCTTTTATAGAGTAGAGATCAACTATAAGAAGGTTTTGTGAAAACAGACCTCTAAATGGCGTTGCGGGGGATTTAGTGGCGTACTAGATAAATATTTTCGTTTTTAAACTACTTCACCTCCCTGCTTGAAAATTGGTAGGAATGTTTCTTTCATGGAGTAAATATCCGCTACAAAACAGGTTTGGGAAATATTGACCCCCAAGGGGTGTTGCGGGGTGTTAAGGGCAGATATAAATAAATATTTCTATTTTTAAACTATTAGACGCACAGTTTGAAATCTGGTAAGCAGATTCCTCTCATAGGATAGAGATACACTACAAAATGTGTTTTGTGAAAATCGACCCCTAGGCCGCGTTGCGGGGGTTCAAGGGGCGTTATTGATAACTTTTTTTGCATTTTTAATTTATTGGACGCACAGTCTTCAAATTTTGCTAAGCAGATTCCTTTCATAGTGCGCAATTCCCCTACAAAATTGGTTTTGTGAAAACAGACCCAGAAGTGGCGTTGCGGGGGCTCAAGTGGCGTTATAGATAATTATCCCCATTTTTAAACTATTAGACGTACAGTCTTGAAATTTGATAAGCAGATTCCTTTCGTAAAGTAGAGAACCGCTACAAAATGGGTTTCGCGAATATGAACTACTAAGTTTAATTTCGGGAGATTAAGAGGCGTAATTGATAAATATTTCCATTTTAAACTATTTGATCATCCTGCTTGAAAATTGGTAGGCATGTTCCTTTCATGGAATAGAGTTCCTCTAACTAAGAGTAAAACGAAAATAGACCCCTAAGGATGTTTGCGAGGGGTCAAGAGGAGTTACAGAAAAAAATTCCTGTTTTTAATTGTTAGACCCAAATACTTGAAATTTGTTAAGCATGTTTCTTTTGTTGAATAAGGATCCACTAAGAATGTATTTTAAGCAAATCAAGTTCTGGGGGGGGGTGCAGGGGGTTACTGGGACGTATTGACGAAAAAAATTACTTTTTTCGAGCAACAAGGACTATAATAATGAAATTTGGTTTGCATTTTTCTTTTGTTGAGTTGAAATCCGCTAAGAGCGGTTATTTTGGAAAACGGCTCTCAACAGGATTACGGGGATATTGATAGTAAAACTTTTTTTCCCCCTGTTAGATTTAGACTTGAAATGTGGCTTGCATGTTCAATTTACGGAGTAGAGATCCACCGAAAATTGGTTTTGCGGGAATCCACTTGGTTTTTGGGTTACGAAAGAGCAAACATCATTCTATGCTTCAATTTTAGAGATTTTTAGAAAACACAAATTAGATGAGTTCTGCCCTTTTTTTTATCAACATGCGACAGTTACAGGTCTAAGTATATTTTTCAATACAATCGAATTCTTAATGCAGGACTTAGATATCAATAATTTATACATATATATAAGCCGTAAAAATTTATAAAACATCATGAAATTCCCAGCGAAGCGGGCGGGTAACAGCTAGTACAATATAAAGCCATACCATGAATAATTGGATTGTTTTGCATCATTTCTCAGTTTTTAAATTGTAAGTTTGAAATTCTAGATTATTTAGAAGTCTTTTTAATTACTCTTTCCTTACTTCATCAACACGTGTTATCAACGATTCACACTTTCTTCCATCTAAAATGTCTTTAAAATGTCCCATCTTTATGTCTATCAGTTTTAGTATTTTTACTTCACATTAAACATCATCATTACAGGATATTACAGAATTCCTAACACATATTTTTATTGTTATAAAAATACACAAAGAAAATATCTTTGATGAATATAAGAAGTTAATTTGATGTCTAATTTGAATGGGGCTCTGTTTTTAAAAATTATAACAAAAGAATCTCCGTTTTTGTTTTAATATACACACGTGAGTATTTATTTATTTTAAAATAAAACCAACAGTAAAAAAAATAATAATAGAGAGATATTCATAAGCATTCAAATGCAGTTAGGAAAAACGAAATGTCTATTTTACAAGTTGTGTATTTAATTTAGAATAATCCTCCTTGATTTATAGTTTAAGAACTATATACTGAGTATTTATAAATTCAAAACTAGACATAATTAACATTTCAAAAAACAAAATTTTATTTTAAAATTTTGTAATTTATCATTAAATTTTCTGCAATTTTTACGCAAAAAATGTAGAATTTTTAATAAATTTCAACATATAATAAAGAAAAATTAGTTTTTTTTACAATAGATATTAAATACAATACGGATTTTGAAGAAAGTGTACCTAAATTACAGTTACATTACATTTCTTTACAAATTTAAAGTTCAATATTCTAGTGTTATATTTATTGAATTCTCATAAATAATGCCTCTATGGATGATGCAGCAAAGTGCTCTCTATTTTTTTAAAAGTAAAATTTAAAAAAATGCAAAATTTGAAGCACTTTTACGTTTTAGTTATCTTAACATAAATTTAATTCTTTGATATTTTACGTTAATTTCTCTGTTCATAATGTATAAGATTTCAAAAACTTGATTTCTGAAGAAGTTTTTGTGTTCTTAACATGGTACGATTTACTCAATTTTTTTTAATTTAATGTTTTTCATATTTTTTTGGTTGCCTCCCATGTGTATGTATGACGTAAAACAGATTTTGTGCTCAAAATTTCATAAAAAGCTAACCATTTAGTTTTTTAAGGGAAACACTTAACTTATGAAGTGATTTTAAAATGCTTCTCCTCCTACAAAAATTGACGTACATATATGAAATTTGATTTACAAGTAAGTCAAGCTATGTATAATAAAAGTTGGTATGGGTTTTGGGATAATGTGATTGTTATTAGTACAGTACTTCTTTTTTATGAATGCTTAGTGAAATTTCCTTAAAAAATGTGTAAATTCTGTATTCAATTATTTTTTTAAAAATAAGTATTGCTTTGATTGAAAAATGCATACCAACTTTTATTCTATGTACAATTAGCAACAAGTGAAAAACATTTACAAGCATTAGGCACAATAGAAAAAAGACAGCATTTTAAATGAAGATAAACTAGTTATTTTATCTTTCTCCGAGATAAGTCAGCTTAAAGTTTTGATTTGTCATTGGGATGTGAATAAAAATGAACCTAAAAGTTATCACAACTCTGCATTTTTTTAACTTAGAGCTTTCAAAATTTGTGAGTCTGTAGAAAAGTACGTAAAAAATAATTTAGGCTAAAAAAATTAGATTTGATTTTTTTGACTGATTTTTGTCAATTGAATCGTATTGCGTTCATTAAATAAGATATTTAATATCAGATATGCTATTAATAAAAAAGAGGCGAGCATTAAATCGATCACGACCGACTGGTGGACTGCCAAGACATTTTGGGGTGACCACCTTTACTAAGATTTGCATACTAAAAGAATCATATTTGTGCAACACCGTTGCCAGCTAGACTAGACAAAGTGGACCGCAACACCTTGAAAAAGTTAGAAGTAGACCATAGCCTGGAAAAGTCTGATTATTCCTGCTGTAAATGCATTATCAGGAAATAATTCGCATTATGATACTACATACCTTGCATTTGCTCTTATACACAAGTTTTGAAAAAGTGTACTATAATTTGTGCAAAGAAGGTAATATACATTATACTCTCTTTGCTTAAGAATTCCCTTTGAAGAAATAATTTGTTCCTCTGGATATGACATATGTATAATTTATCATACTCTGCTGCAAATGTAAAAATCCTCGTAGGTTATGAATGGTTATTTGGATCATAACATGTATTTTAACTATGCAAATGCTGTCCTATAAAACAACTAATAATTGTACTTATTATAATAATTTTCTCTTCAACCCTATCGCGGTTCTATTTGCATATCTCTAATATTGTCGTTAGACATGCAATTAATCTACTTCAAACAGAACCAAATAGCTAAGATATGCGAAAAAAGTTGATTATATGTAACACAAGATTGTTTCTGGGGAAAAGCCCCCAAAACATGTGTGTGTGTGTGTGTGTGTGTGTGTGTGTGTGTGTGTGTGTGTGTGTGTGTGTGTGTGTGTGTGTGTGTGGTTCCAGAAATTGCTCAACAAAATCCGCATTGGGGACGACGCCTCATTGAGGAAATTGTGAGTACCACAACTAAAGTGACAAATATAAATGCCCGTATTAAACTTTTGTGTTAAGGTGCAATTAATGCTTAGCATTTTTAACAGAAAACAGAATCTCTGCATTATATTTATCTCCAAATGTATAGTTTATTCAATAACATTAGCATTATAAGGCATCAAACAAATATAATGACTTATGTTTAGTTGAATGTGGTCCATAAATTTAAATAATATAAAATCCACCGCAATTAAATAGAAAGTTAGGGTGAAAATAATTTCAAGATGGTTAGCAGTTCGTAGAAGAAATATTTTGTGATTTCTGTATTTGCTCATAATTATATATTATAGGGTTGTTACCGTTAAAGTGTATAATTCAGTTATTTCATTTCAGTTATTCTATAAAATAACTAAGGATAGACCATTAAAGTGAAAAATTAGCAATTTCAAACATATATTATAAATTATTGATCATAAATAGCTAAAATCTTTCGAAAAATACATTTTATGTCTTTTACGGATGAATATCTTATAGAGGAAAGCAGATAATATAATTTATTATTGCTCAAGTTGCTAACATTAATTAAACAGAAAGGGTAAAAAAAATATGCTGCAAAAATATAGATTATATTTAAATATTATAAAAAAAATACATGCTGAGAAGAAAAAACCGTTCTTCATAAAAACATTGTGCAAACTTTTTAAAGCAAAAATGTTAGAGAATATTAATTTAAATTTTATGAGATACTTTTATTTTACTTTTCATTACTTATCAGAGCAATGATTTCTGTGATGACACTTTGGATTGGACTGGTTATCATTTTTTAAACAAGTCCACTTTTTAACATTACACATTTTTTTTTACACGAGCACTTTTTAAATCCTTGTTCAGTACTGCAATTTTGAGCAGTTGCCACAAATCGAAGCGTTATGTCAATATTTGGAGCTTCTTCAATGGAAATCAATTCTCGCTGACATATACTGAACTGATATTTAGAGTACAATTGTTTTATCCGGCCTAATGGAAAAAATCTTTCCTAAAGCAGCTAGAACCGATTCGAAGAACTTACGGGTGTCGTATTTCATACTGTAACGATCAAGCAATCGTTATTCTTTAGAATACCTAGTTAAATCGTAGAATTCAATAATTTTATCTACTTTAACTGACTTGTCCAGTTATTTCATGAAATACCTAGTTATTCGATGAAAAAACGGATTTCCCACTTTAACGGAAACAGAGTAATTGACTGATGTATAATTTTTTTAAAGAATATTTAGATAACTCATATATTGTATTATTTTCACAGGAATTTTGCTACTAAATCGTTCAAGATGACAGCAAATATAAAGAAAAGACCACTATATGCCCTCATGAATGGTATATACTATCCAGAGATGTTTTCACCAAAGTGTTTTAGAGAAGCTTTGGAATACAAACCTCAACCGGATGATGTGTTTATCGATACCTATCCTAAGTGTGGCACCACATGGATGCAGAACGTCGTTCTTTACATCTTTCGTAAAGGCAAGGAACTTGAAGATCCTTCTGAATTCTTGAGAGCTTCTCCATTCATTGATATGCTCGGAATGGAAGGTGTTAATAATATGCCGAGACCTGGAGCTTTCAAAACCCATCTGTCCTACTCTCACTTATCGTATTCTCCGGAGGCCAAGTATATTTTTGTGGCTCGAAACCCAAAAGATTGTTGTGTTTCCTTTTTTCACCATGCTAGAAGTCAACCGGGTATTGGGTACTGGGACGGTGAATTCCATGATTTCTTTGAGCTTTTCATGGCAGGAGAATTAGAATACAATGACTATTTCGACCATATGTTGGATTGGTATCCTCATCGCAATGACTCGAACGTGTTTTATACCAGATACGAAGATATGAAAACTGACATGAAAAATATAGTGCTGAAGCTCTCCAAGTTTCTAGGAAAGGAATACATAGATGCAATAGAAAAGGACAATAACGTTCTTAACAATATTATACAATACAGTAGTTTTGATTATATGAAAAAGAAGTTATCTGAAGTCCATGATATTAAAAAAAGAACATGATTTTCTTGTGCTATGTTCGAGGGACATAAATATTGTATTGAATTTACCGCAACTTTGAATCCTCCAGATGAGCTTCCAGAATTGCAATTTGTTCGAAAGGGAATTGCTGGTGATTGGAAAAATCATTTTTCACTTGAACAAAATGAAAGACTTAACAAAAAGATGTTAGATAAAATGAAACATACAGAAGTTTTGCAGTGGTACCCAGTTGAATAATATTTTTAGTAACCACTGTACTGGAGGTTTGATACCATATAAATCTCAAGCATTTGATTGTATGTATATGCTGTATTTTACTTCAACTAAGTTTTTTTCCGAATGTCCGAAGCATAACAATATTGAACTAAGAAAAATATACATAAATTTCAATTGTATTTTCTCTTTTCTTGCATGAGAACTTGTACTATTCAAAAACTAAATTTTCACATATATCTTTCTTAAATTATTATACTACAACGATGCATTAAGTGTTAAGGAATCATTGAATGTTTTTTTTTTTTTTGTTCTTGTATATAAATATGTAAAATTTAATAAAATTCTAATGCTGTAGTTATTTATGATTTATTGGATATGATCACATATATGAAACAACTATATTATAAAAATAAAAATTAAATTTTCAAATGAGAGATCTCTTGATTTTTCCCCCCTTGTACTTTAAAATGTAAATTATAATCTCGTAATTAAAGGAAAATTGAAATTTTTTTTTTCCATTTTGAATACAGAATGGTGAATGATAGTTTAATAAAACATGTTTAAAACGAATATTCTGCTGTTAAGAGACATGCTTGTTTTTGGTAAGTAAAACACAAATAAATGTGGTTTAATTTTGCTTTTTTTAATTAATTTAATCACTTGGTATTTTTAAAAATGAAAATTTGCTATACTGAAAATAAAATATGTACTTATCACGTATGTAGAAATATCAGCAACTCAAAGAAAAAATATTCATTGGAATATATGTTACATATATACCATTTTTTACAGTTCTATAATAGAGTATTAAATAAGCAGTATTCTTGGGTTTTACAAATTTTTATCATTATAAGAATCTTTAATATTTTAGCATGCAGTCTCTGTCTTAAAAATCATTATTCCGATTAATTTTTTTTTTTTTTTTTGAAAAAATGATATTCCAAACATTTTTGTGATCTTGACGGCTTATTTGTTATTGAATACTGTTAAAGTTTTCGAATTTTAGCTGCTTTTAAGCAATAATAACAATCAATTTTTGTTATCAGTACACTACGTACCCAGGGTCTTTTTGACATGGTTGTGAAATCGTACCAAATAAGATATTTTGTCGCTCAGCAAATTTTAATCGAAGATGGCGGTCTAGCTTTAAAAACTCGATGTGAAATGAGTTGAAGTATTTATTAGATTATTCTTAACGAAAATGTGTAAAACAACGAAAGAACATTGATTTAAAAAAAAAAAGCAGAATTTAAATAAAATAGTTAACTTAGCAAGGATATACTTTAGTTGCAGAAAATGACATGGAGAAATGTGAGTATTTCCAATTGTTTTTATGCCTGTATACTATGGTAGTAATTAAGATAATATTTATACGTTATCTCTATAGGAATGTATATAATTTTGGTTCTAAAAGTAGTTGGTAGAACCATAAAATCTTTTTTTATATACAGTCAGTTTGCAGTTAACACATACAAGATCAATATATATATATATAAGTACCCAAACAAATTAGAAATCATAAATGCTTCTATTTCAGTTTTTAAATTCAAGCGAATAATAATCAATAATAAATTCTGTTTACCTTGTATAATCCAGTTAATACTATTATTTTTAACACTATTTTCCCTTATAACTATTCGATTGATATGAAGAATACATGATTAGTGCAGCCATCTAATGGCGCAGAATTATACTACTAAGTCCCAATAACGATCTCATGTAGAAAACAATAACGGAACTGATGTAAATATTTGGAATAGCGTGATTTGCAGTAAAATTCGAATTTTACAAAACAATTACCAAGAAAAGGATAAAAAGAAATGGGGAAGAAATCACCTCTAAAAATAAAAGATCTCTGCATTCTGACAGTTACAATTCAACTCTTAAAAAATTATGTAATCTGTGCTGTATCACTACGAAACCTTTTGTAAATATTATTCGTTTTTTTTTTCTCTTTTTTTTAATGATAATTATATTTTAAAATAAAAAAGAATGAAGTGGTTTTCATAAAAATGTGTTGTTGTTTTTCCCCTTTCTGACAAAAAAGTCCATTTAGCGTGAAAAAAAAAGAAAGAAAGAAAATAAAATTGATATTAGAGAGAGAGTGAGAGAGATGCTGCTTTTCTCTGAAGAAAAGGAGGAGGGAAAGTTAAATTCAGCTCTTTATGCAGGTAGTACAGTTGTCAGAAATTATGATTGCCATTTTGATGAACTTATCGTCATATTGTTTCGCCAAATATTTTTGTTACCAACAAGTGGACTAGAATGGGATCCATTTGTGAGTTTGGCTTATGTGATAAATTGTTTCTCAGATGAATTCATCAGAAGTCTGTTTACAGAATTTACGGTTTATTTATTTTTGGACTGACGAACATATTTCAATGTCACGATGTACATGGCAAATGGGCATGATTCGAGAAACAACTACAAATTATAAATTCGCCGAATTTCAAGTTGCTGATCCATAGTCCCTACAACTAATAAGTACCATTATCTTCTAATCACATTTATATTTAAAACGGTTAAAGAAGATGACAATTCTTTTGCAATTAACTTCAATAAATTAAATGCCGAAGTCGATAGAATACAAGCTTAAAAGAAATTAATTGGCTAGTAAGGTTTTGTTGGGTTCAGGATAGCCGATGTCGCGGGATACCCATATTACTATACTGCAGGTCCCTTGTGTGAAGGCTACGTTGAGGTATTCAAGACGACGTGATGTGGTAGAGGTTTAAAGCTCGAGATTTGTAGTCTGGCCTGGTCCGTTAGCGAGTCTATGGTTTCTCCCATTTGTGTCTCTATAAATACGGATTATGTCACGCCTTAAAGAAAGATACGTGGTGCAGAATCATTTATGTTGGATGTAGCCGTCAATACTATTTGGCCATTGGTCTCTTGCCACCCCCACGTGGGGGGACTTTTGAAGTCAAAAATTGGAGTGGGAGCTCTGTCGGTTTGACTAAAGCAAGGTTAAAGGTTCATTTGCTCCGGAAGTTTTGTTCCGGCATTGTCTTATTTGAGTACTTTTCCACGAGAAATTAAGTGACCGTCGAGAAATCATTAGTTTCTTTACAAAAAGCCGGTCTCATGGAGACCGTTGCAATTGAATTATTATATATTAAGGTTGCAATATATATATATATATTTACGATACTACATGAGGACAATTGGTGACGTATTTTGCAATTTTGAACCCTGGTCAATAACGAAGCTGATAGCTGATTTGGCATTTTCCTCTTAAAACTTTCATACCTAGCCCACAAGAAGATTTTCTTCCAGGGTAGATTTAACGCGAATCAATCCTTTCTAAACGACGGGTCTTTAGTGGCACTAGGAATCGATTTAATGATTCGGCAAACACATTGTTGGTCAAAAGTTCGGGATCATGACCCTCGATTACCTGGTGATTCAGGTGGAAAAAAGTGAATTACAATTGTCCTCCGAAAAGCATCATAAATAAGATTCATAGGGTTATTGGCTAGTTATTTGACTGGCTAATATCTACCACATATATCCTCACTTTACTGAAAATTATCAGTCAGTTAAGCTCTCTATGGATAAGCTTTGTGTCGTCTATAAAATTGAAATCAGGACCAAATGCATTCCTGACAAAGCGAATAAAATTTCAAAAATTTCATCTCTACTTCACTGCAGTCACAGAAATTCTCTCAAAGGCGTGGAGGTTTTTGCGGCTTTCTAATATGAATGTAGCCAAACTATCAAATCTAGGGAATTATTGGTTCCATTCAGAGAAAAAAGATTGAAAATCAGTGGTTAGACTGAATATCAACTCATAGGATAAAAGAACAATTGATTCCTGCTCTGATAAATGTTCTTTATATTTTGTTAAACAGGTCTTCTGTGCGCAGAAATGAAAAATATATACAGGTTTCTAGACTTGCAAATAGATTCTCTCGTGTAGTTTTCTTTAAAAAATAATCACCGAAACTACAGTTTTCTACGGTCGCATAAAGCTTACAAAACAACCAAAAAAGCTATTGCATTTTCATAATCCTTCACTGTAATTGATATATATTGTCAATCGTATTATCTCCTTTTAAACGTATTGCTATAATGTTAATTTGTATCATCACTTCTAAACGTATTGCTTTATAAAAATAAAAAATATTTAGCTGCTAGAACATAAATTATTTTTTCACATGCACGAGACAATTTTTTTATTTCCATTTTCAGAAAAACTAAACAATTGTTTATATTATGGTAAGCTATTGCTGATGCACCCACCCTTCTCCTTCTCACATAAAGAGAGAACACTTTTTTTGTTTTATTTCTATTAACCACAAGTGAATTCGTTTTTAGGGTTGCACCTTAATCTTTTAGTCGCTAAACTTGGAATTAGTCGCCAAATTTGGAAATGGTATATGCAATAAGTCGCCAAATCTGGAAGTGGTATATGAATTAGATGCCAAATATGGAAAGTGTTATTCCTGATGTCCTGATCAGGACAATGGAACAAAATTGTGAAATTATTGTATTGTCATTAGTCCTTGACAAAGTGTGAAAAAATTTCGAATTAATCTGACCTTTTAAAGTGGTTAAAAATCAAGTTCAAAGATTCCGTTACATACAAGTGAAACTTATTAAAGCGTGTTAATGAAGTTTTTTTCAAATGAAAAGCTGCACTGAAATAGGCTGAATTCATGTGACGTCAAAATGTAATAATGTATTCCCAGCTAATCTGTTCATCGCTTCGTTGTTGCCAACTTTTGCTCTTTGCAGAAACATTCTTTTAAAAAGTGCATATTTACCAATAATAATAACGTATACAAGGTAAATATATTTAATTTAAAAAGACACGAATAAGATAAGATTTTAAAAAATTTACAAACATTTTACATGATTTTTTTTTTTTATATTTGAGCATCTTTACCCGATTTAGAAGTTTGAAATTTTATCTAAATTTTGCAAACAGAACAACAAATACAAGTTAGCTTAATGTCAGTTTTGAAATAGGTCATGAACTCGTGATTGCCTTTTTCATGCGACCATCATGAATTGGGCCCATTGAATTTTATTCTTTATCGCACCTTCTATCCCAGCTTTCGATTGATTGATTGTTTTTTCAATTCGAACTTTGAAACTGCATCACCCACCTGCTGAAAACAGCCTGAAAAAATGCCTGGCTTTGATAATTTTAATCTCCCCCCTGCCCCCCCCCTGCTGCGTTATAAGATTAAAATTAAAATTCTGTTGCCAAAATTATTCTAATAGTGACAAGCTCTTAAGAGTAGAGGCTTTTAGTAGTCTTCTTATATTATTTTCTCTTTAATTGACCTTGAAATCAGTAGCTTGAAGCAATCTCACCAACTTTTCTGTTCTCTCCA
Organism: Trichonephila clavata; assembly: GCA_019973975.1. Taxonomy (NCBI): domain Eukaryota; kingdom Metazoa; phylum Arthropoda; class Arachnida; order Araneae; family Nephilidae; genus Trichonephila; species Trichonephila clavata. Next base: position 2,791 of record BMAO01001129.1, on the reverse strand, counting down.
TCTACATACCCCATATGTTAATGAAGCTTAGAAGAGTATACACAGGTGTTCTATATAGTCAGTGAAACATTTAGCTGTGCGGAATTTAAAGGTAAAGTTTTTAAATTATCTGTGTGAAATATATCGAAATGGAAATAATGTTACTAAAAGAAAACTTGTTTTGTCTCATTGCATGTCTGGGTTTTATTTCGAATGTTACTTCATATTACCTGCGGATTATGTTTTTTGTAGAACCAAGGGGAAAGTTCGTTGAGGATGATTTTTTTGTATTAAAATGATTTGAGCAAATACGAAATCATGTTGCATTTGCACTATTGCAATGCAATGTTTGGAAAAAGCAAAGGGATTATGGTGAGTTCCCAGAAACTTTATGTAAGAGGAAGTTCTATGGCATTTCATGCTTAAAAATTTCCATGTCATTAAATTATACATAATTTAATGACCGATAAAAATTTGTTTCAATTAATATCCTACTTATAGGTAATAAATTAATAAAAAAAACTAATTTTAGCTTATTTATATAACTTAAACATTAAATAATAATACAAACTTTGGTTTTAGGTTTTAGACGTGTACTATCGCACACACTTATGAAAACACTTATAACAATGTATATGTATTTAGACATATATATGTATATTTATGTATACTCAAGTTTTGTAAAGAATCCGTGTAAAATACATAAATTGATTTCTTAAAACTATTTTATCAAAAAGAAAAGTAATTGAATGTAAAAATAATTAAGCTTAATATAATACTTCCTAGTCTATAATATCTCAGACATTTGTTCTAAAAATATTTTTTTAATAATTCAGTAGAATGACATCTCTTCTAGACTGTAAATTCTATGTTTTGAAAATTTTTTTAGAAGGAAGTCTTCTCCACTACTAAGCTGTTAAAAAGATCAGAAATAAAAGTATACGGCTACATGTCTTACACTTTTTCTTTGGCTGCATTATTGATATGTTATGAATTGTTTTTCAATTTTTACTCTATTAGCTCACACTCTCGTGGCCGCGATGGCCGAGTGGTCTAGGCATCGGATCATGGCTAGCGTGTCATGAGTTCGATCCTCGTACCACTAAAGATCCGCCGTGTAGGGGAGCGATGCACGTTAAATCTGTCGAGAGCTTAAACGTCCTCCCGTTGGGGGGGGGGGGGAGGTAGGGGAGGGGGTGCCAGCTCAGGTGTCGTCCGCGTCACTTGACCATGGTTCAAAATTACGCGGTCCGTCGCCAAAAGCCCTCGTGTTGCTAATCAGTGCGACGTTAATATTCTCTCACACTCTCTCTATATTTATCTTGTTCGAATTTTCAATTGTTAATAAAATGCATTTTAAAACACTCAATTGAGCTGAAATTTAAAATACACGATTATTTTAGATGACAATACAGTAATTTAACTACAATTAATAAAAATTAATTTATTAAAACTAATTATTCAAAGAATTACAAATAAAGCCACGTTGGCATCATTTTTGGAGACTTAGCGACCACTTTGGCGACTCTGTGAAAACTTGAAAATATTTTTTTCTCACATTTTAAAGCGCTCATTTGAGCTGAAATTTAATATACACTATTGTTTTGGTAACAGTACGATAATTTAATTATAACTAATTAAAATTATTGACTGAAATTAATTATTTCAAAGAATTACAGATACAGCCACGTTTACTTCATTTTTAGCGACTTGGGTCAAACCTTTCAGATTTGTTTTCTTACGTTTCAAAGCTAAACAGTTGAACTGAAATTTTTATACACGATTGTTTGGATGACAATGCGATACTTTAATGATAATCAATAAAAATTTATTACCTCTTATAATGTAATTCTGTCATATGTATATACATATTTATATTAATTGTAACTATTTAATAAAGTGTAACTAAAATTTTTAAAAAAATTTTGCTGATCTAAGTAAGAATGAACTTAAAAAAAAAAATTTTATTACTTGTTCAAAGTTAGAATCAAATCTACGATAATCGATACGCTATTTACTACTAAAACTATATCCTGTATTCTTTTTCTCAAATTACCTAATTTAAATCTTGAAAAATAAACACCTTTTTTTCCTAAACAGAGGTAAGTTTTAAAACAATTATCATACTAACAATAAGATGTGCGTGAATAAAAATAAAAGTCCAATTTATATATATTTAAATGCAAGTCATACATTTAATACAATCCTGATCCTTATCTTAAAAATGAATTTTCATCCGTTTCTTTTTTTAAGTTTTTTTTATTTATTTTATTTAAACCAAACAGATATTTAATGTTCCGTTATGGAATATCGAAATCAGAAGAACTGTGAGTAGCCAGAGTTTAATATATTATTTTAATATCTCAAAAATAACTCGCAAAAGCGCATAAAGTGGCGTTTAACTTTCAATTAATATAAATTCTCTAGTTATTTAGTAGTTATTAATTCTCTAAAATTCATGAGTACAACTCAAAATTAGAAATTAGAACAAGATAAAAACTCCACTGATGCCATTAGCACATTTAAATTTCGAAAATACATCCAACACAAAGATAATAATTAGGTAGAGGATCAATACCAGGCATTTAAAGGAAAACTGAAAGCAATCTTAAATTAAGTACGAAATGTATGATGCTCAATTTAACTCGTTTTTCTGAAATTTAAAACACTTTTAGCAAAATTTAACACAATTTTTACGAGCATCATTATTTGAATAATAATATCTCGAAATGTTTAATCACTTCGAGTTTCGTTCGTGGGATTTTTTATCATGATTCGAAAATTCGCATGTGAAATTCACAATGATCATCAG
>BMAO01001128.1:0-14700 GCA_019973975.1 Trichonephila clavata | reverse complement strand
TCACTTGTTGTTGCCATGCCACTCGCTGAAGAACAAAATATGTTTTGTAATTTTCTGAAGTTTTGCAGGTAAGTTTTCAATCCTTTTAACCTGGTAGTACACATGTGACTTGAACACTACAGTTATGCAAAATGTACACTAAAAGAATTATAGTTTTAGTACTGTAGTTGTTTTTTAGCTGACAATGTTTTGTCTTTCATTTTAAAGGTGTTAGAAATTTATATTCCTTCTTCCCTCTAACCCGGCTAGATGAGTGGAAGGAACTAAATAATCAGACGACATGATAAACTTCAATTGTTTATTTGTCACAATATTCAACATAAACACAATAATACTCTAAGCAAGAAAAATTTGATCAACTAGAGGACTAAGGTGAGACAAGATAGCTTGGGGAAAATATATACTAATTTAAATATATTCTTACGATAACTTGTACAAAGCTTGTTTTAATAGGCACGCTAATAATTTAACTATCTAACTTCTATTTGAAATAAGATTACAGTACCTGAACTCTTGCAATCCTTTAATCTATTCGACGTGACCTTAAACCCTTCTCCAATAGCCGACTTAAGCCCTTCCTCAAGATTCCAACTTCACGCGTCGTACACTGTTTATGTATACGTATATGTATTGCTGTCGATTTGAGTGCTTTTCATCTATTCACTTCACATCCAAGCTATCCTCACTTCACTAATCCTCAAAACTCGCGAATACAGAATATATATATTAAACTTAATTTGCATAATCATGTTTTCCTGTCCTCGGAGAAAGTTGGTTGAAAGAATGCTGGAGCTAAAGGAATCCCCAAGGAGTTAGTGAAAGGACGCGTATAGTTCCGTCACAAAGGTACATTTTCGAAGATAAAGTGTCGGGTATTATAGAATACTAGATATTCTATAATACCCGACACATTCTATTCTATAATACCACCATATATAATAGACTTCATACCATCAACTAAAGAGTCAAACCAAATAAGCTGAATGTATCTTCTGTAACGGAAAATTCTCCGAAGATCAAAGAGGGATAATTTGGATTCAATACTCTAGCTGCTTTGTGTGGGCTCCCCTTGACTGTACTGGACTATGACCTTTGCTGATAAATTCGAAATAGAAATGGTTTTCACGTATTCTTAAAAATATGGCTTTTATAGGGGGGAAAAACTACGTTTTATGAAGTCTTAATTAGTTTCCCAGTGGTTTAAACCACCTATTCCGTATTACCCGACTATTCCATAATACCCTCTATTTATAATTTTTAAAAAAAAAAATTTTTTTTTATAACAACAAAATAAATATTTTTTTTTGACAAATTATAGCTTCTTGCAATTGCTTATAGTATATGTCCATTATGACTTTGCATATATTTATCAAAAACCAGTAAAGTTATTTTTTGAAATGTAAATGATATTCCATATACCCGGCTCTCATCTATATTTCAAATGGCGTATTTAGTTTTTTTTTTCGTTTCTATCGAAGAATGAACTAAATTCCTCGCTTATTTCTTAAATAATCATTTTAAAATTTCGTAACGTATATGACAAAACTTTTTAAAAATATATTATAATTTTCTTAATTAATTGGTTTTATTACAGTCTCTTTCGGAAAAATCAACACGAGGGCTATCAGTGACAGACCTCGTGATTTTGAGCCACGATCAAGTCACGAGGATTGATCTCTGAGCTGGTTCCTCAAACTCCAAAATTTTACATCATGAAAACATAAAGACTGATAAAGACCTCATCAGATCTAAAATGCAGTAGTCCCTCCCCTTGGCTGATTTTTAGTGACATCAGGATTTGAGTCCACGACTCGACAGCTATGAACTCGTGATCATAATCCCTTGGCTACCGCAGCCACATGCTGCATTTAAAAAAAAAGTGCAATTAAAACAACTAAATTTCAGTTATCAAAACTTAACTATAAAGGTGTAAATTATTGCTCTTTTCGTTGTTATTGAGCATTTTATATTGTGTGCGAATTAATATTAATTATTTAATTAGTGAATGCAAATATTTTAATAGACATGATTTCACTTTATTTGCAGGAGGAGTTTAACTGCTCATATGGGAACTCAAAACAATTTTTGATTTGTTAAAATGAAATTGGAAGAATTTAGTTTATTGATATTTAGCACACTTCATCAAACGCAATTAAATTTACATAAAAATAACTTAGTCCATCTCATAAAACGGAGCAGATAACTCTGTGCTGTCAATTTCTATTTTTATTCTATTCCAGCTGAAAAATTCCAAATATTTGTTCGTATCGAGACATTTGTTTCTTTTTAATTATTTATTAATTTATTTTTGTGTCACATTTTCCTTTATAATACATCAAATATTTTAGATTTACTTTTGACATATTACTTTAAAATGAGATAATCCGGCATACCACAGAAGTCTGCAATACTAGTCTTAAAAATAGCATCGGAAACTTGGAAAAAATATTTTTAGAAAATCTATTCATTATTGTAATCTACGGTAAGTTTTATATAACAAGATATAAATTTGACATTTATTAACCCTTTATCTACCGCATTATTATTTACTGCAGTTTTTTTCATGTACTGTTTTTTTTTTTAGTCACGACAGAGAAAATTAAGGGATATAATAATTATATACACTGTGTTCACTTAAAATAAATAGTCAAATCTTTTTCTAAGGTCTTCATTAACTTACAAATAAATAAATAAAAAAAGTTACCGTTTTACATTAACAACTTTTTCGGAAGAAAAATAACAATCTTCCCAATCCAATCAAAATGTCAGCTGAAAACTCAATTTCTGCTATAAAACCATTCGCCTTTCCCGCTAAAATAATACTCATAGAACCCGTGCCGCCATATATCTCAGAAGAGTGAGTTTAAAAGAATATTCCTGCTGAGTATCCGTAAAAATGGTTATTCTATATAATTTTAAAATGAGTGGTACTTATAAGTACCGTCGGTAGATAAAGGTTTAAAGTTGCAGGAAGCTCCATATCTGTAACCGACTATACCTATTCAAGTACGCTGAGACCTTTCTTATTGTAACTCGCACATTGCTTCAACAGCAAACTATTATTATTCACTTATACCCAAAAATCTTAAGATAATAAGTGAGTCCATTCAAAGCAAATTTTCTAATTTTTCTATATCGATAGCATGATTATTTAAACTATATATCGCATTTCTGAGACATATAAACTAAACACTGACAATGCCTTTACTATATATTGTCCCTTACCCGACCCGTATGCTTCTGAACAAAACATTAGGCCGATTAAAAAGAAATATTTTTTGCCTCTTCTATCCACACACATTTCCTCTTTCAATCCCTACCTCTGTCTTTTTTTTTCTTTTTTTGAACATCGTTTAAACGAAAGGCAACATCCAAGAGGTGGTTCTGGGCACAATCCTCGTGGTTCCCATTATCCCAACAAGTCAGAGGTCACACAAGACGATGACAGACTATGTCGCGTAACCTGAAACTTCTAATGTATCACAATTCCGTCTACCCAACTTCGCCTGTTTTACTGATAACACTTTTTCTCTTCCTTCAATCTGTCTTTCTGGTCATTTATTTTTTACTGAAGTTCGCACTCGGGTTCTTTTTATATTATTATTATTATTATCATTCTCTTCTCCTCGCTTCTTATCTTCTCCGCTTTTCTCTCTATTTTCTTCTTCCAATCATCTTTTTTTTCTCCCGCTTTTCCCTCCACTGTTTGGATTGGCACAGCGTGAGGATGAATCACCCTGATGAGTACAATGGAGACGTTTAACAATATCTCACTTCCTTCGATATCTCATTCTTTGCCTCTGGAGGCGGTCGTAGTTCTCTTAATCTTTTATATATGAACCAGAAGAAAACTCCGGGTCATACTTTCACAATAGGCAAACAATATTATCCATGTCAAATATTGGAAACGGTAATGTCGAACACAGATGACCTGACAATTTTTTCACCGAAATATAATGGGACAATTCTGTATTTTACTCCCTCTTTTCTGTAACGACTCTGACACTTATTGATGAAATTCAGTGATTTCATACTAGTACTTTTTCTCGGTTTTCGCTTGTAAAATTAGAAGGAAGGTGATTTTAAACAACACTTTTACAGCTGAATTGTGGAATTTTTAAGAGATTAAGTGTTGAGAATATATATTACAGGCGTTACATTAAACCTGAGTGACAACCATGAGTTTATATCTTACCTTATTTTAAATCATTATTACTAGTCGTAAAAAAGGAACAGATTCAGTGTCTATTTAAATAAGATTTAATCTGGTAATTGATATTTATTATTACATAATATTATAATTTAAAAATTATTAACAAAAGTATACTTTAAAATTTTAACACTTTATTAAGAGTACACTGTATTAATTACTTTTTAGCGCGTTTTTCACGTAGTGGAACAAAAGTGCTATTAGGACGCAAATTTCGTCTTCGTTCCATATTTTGCCGTACCTTTTTCTCAGCCAATAAGCAACCAATTGACCTCTGGTTTTCTGCATTTGGTCGCATTTGTGCCCTAGATGAGCCGAATCATATTTAAATTTTCCCATAGTTTTCTCGAATTTTCCTACAAATTTTCCTGAATTTCGCTAGTTTGTAACAAAATTTTCTCAAATTTTACCTAGTAAATTTATTGTTAGCAAAAAGTTTTTTTAAAAAAATCTACCTGCATCATAGAAACGAGTTTTATGCCTAGACAAGGAGTTAAGTCACCTTGTAAGGGCTTTTGTAGCTTCTGTAAAAAAAAAATATTTTTTTTTGCCTTTTTATAGTGCTGATACAGATTTGTGTCCTTATTTCTTTTCAGCTCAATAGTAGTACATTTAGAGGAGTGGTACAGTACACTACTTTCTGTTAGTAAAAAGTTCATTAGTTGCATTATTGTAAAATACAACATGTGAAAAACGCGCTAAAATTACTTGGCCATGCCAATGATTGATATCTTGTTGCAATTAAGAATGACGAATATATAGTTACTTTCTGTTTATTGCATATTTGAAAGAAAAAATGGGTTTTCTAAACAAATTTTACTTGAATACATATTTACTGAAATTTGCATATATTTAAAGAGAATTTATCAATTTTTTGAAGTTTATTGCATAAAAATCACTGAAACAATCTGGCCACCCACACAGTTCAAGAAAAGTACGAGTAGTAAATTAACACAAAACTGTGTGAGTTTAACATTTGAACAATGTTTCATTTGGTAAATACATTTATACATTACTCTTAGAACTTTATAACGGATATTGTCAATTTTTAGTACATGTACATGGAAGTACTGTGTATAATCTTATTACATTTATAAAAAATATTTACCGATAACAAGACTTTTTTCCTCCTTTTAACTTTGCCCTTTCACCAACCTTTGACCATTGTAAGCTTTTCTGTCAAAAAAATGAATAGTTACTATAAAAAAATATGACAATTGCATGCTTTTAATTTTAAAGTGAATAAATTTCCAATTAAATAAATTTCAGTACTCTATTTTCAATAAATCTCACATCTTCGAAGGTTGAAGAGCTGCTTTTTTACTTACTGAACCATTTCATACATAAGCGTTTCAAAAGTTACTATTGTTATTCAAATTTATTTTTAAAGCCTTTTAAGCTGGAGAAAACCCAAAAGCTTGGATAGGGAAGGAAGCTAAGGGGGAGGGGATAAGTCTAAAGTCAACTGCAATATCAATAAAAACATTTGTAATTTATTAGTTATTATATATCATCTAAAAATAAATTCTCAAATATTTCCAATATATAAAATCTATATATATTATATAATATATATATGAAAATTTAAATGTTTCAAGACTTTTAATTATTGATTCAGCACCCATTTTTGTTTTCGTGTCTCTAGTGGTATCTTGAATTAAGGAATTTAATGCGGTAATAATATTTTTTTAGGTCTTGTTTAAGAGATCTAATTGCATTGATACGACTTTCCCACCTTGTCTCACTTAACGGTTTTAACGATAGGCTTTTTACGTGTTTTCTTGGGAAATTCCATCGATATGGTGACGCAGAGAAGTAATTATATACATCTTGTACCATGTCAAAAAAACCAGAAATTTAACCACTGGAGCTGGCAGCGTCCGTCGTTAACGACGATATTTAATGAATGAGATGCACATAGCACGTATAATGCTCTAGGATTAATATCGAGAATCCGTTTCTGAAGCCCTATATTTTTCCCTTTCATGTTCGATCCATTGTCGTAGCCCTGGCCCCGAATAGCTTTAACTTCGAGCTGCAGACTAGGTTTTAACTTCTCTAATAGAAAATTACACAGACCTTCTCCAGTGAAGTTAGTTACTTGAAAAAATATATATATATCCTAGAAAAAATTATAAAATATCTACCTTACTATCAGTAGTGTTCACACATCTAATTATAAACGTTATTTGTTTTGTGTGACTAATATCTGGTGTAGAGTCGAGAATTATAGTGTAATATTTTGCTTTTTTTACAATGCGTGTCATCTCATTACGAATAGATTCGGCTAAAATATTAACTATTTCATTTTGAAAATGCTACCTTAAGTAGTGTGGAATACGAGTTTTTGTTATTTTCGCATTTACTGACATTATTAAGATGTTCTGAAATAACTGAATCAAATTTTTATATATATATATATATTTGGAAGTAACTCTTTATCGAAAGTATGTATTCATCAAAATATGAAAAAGAGAAAAATCTCATTCTATTATACCCCATATAAAGTGTGAAGAAAGACTACCTTTACCCGCAATAGTTTCATTAAAAAGTTTCGCAGTTCTTTGATTTTAAAAAAAGTTTGGGTTAACGACCTGCTTTTCCCCTTTTGTATTTCTGGTGTGGTAAAAATATATAAAAACTTTTTGATCGCATCTTCCTTCATCAGTTTTATTTTCTTTTGTCGGTGGAAGAACTTCTCTATGTGACGTTTTCTTAAAGTTGTTTGAGGGTTTCTATGCAACTATGCAGTCTCAATTTTTTTTTTTTTTGCACTGATGAAAGTAAGGCAAATTTTTTAGCTTAGGGAATAACCATTTTAATTTTAATTTGTATATTTATCAACTTATTTATATAAAATCGTTTAAAAATGAGTTTCAATCTTCTGTAATCTATTACATGTGTCTGCGTGATTGCATACAGCTAGAGTATCATTAAAATTGCAAAATCATGAAGGAAATTTGATACAAAAGTCAAATTTGCATGAAAGGAAGAATATACAAATGATTGACATTTAAGCGCAATTGAAAGATGTAGGGAGGCGAAATGGCATATCAAACTCTGCCTGAAAGAAAACTTAAGCAACGGGTTTATCATTCAAAAATCGCATTTGAATGTTGTTGATTGTGAGAAGATCGTTTTGTACCTCATATAAGAAGTGGAAAATATTACCATCTCATGTTGAAATTCACGGCAACGTAGCCTGTCAAGAGTACAGTTTTTCATTCCACTATATTGTAACTTGCAGTAGTCGCGAAATCCAATGACAGTCATGGGAATCTAGAATCGATGCGTTCAGTAGGGTTACATGGAATGTCATGGTGAATTTCAATGACTTCCCGCTACTAACACCCATCAGGACAGACAAGGTTGGTTTTGCAGGATCGTACAGCCACATTATGAACAGCCAATCAGGAAGTGGGTTTGTTTGCAGAGTTACAATATTCTTACGGGCAGTACAACGACGTCTACAGCAGTACGAAGTGTCTCATGGTGACCATTATAACAGCTTCCTCTGAAATTGCGACATAGTGATGCGCGAAAATAATGTTGTACACAAAGACAATACTGGGTACAAGAGTGGTCCCACGTCGTTGTTTCAGTAGAGTCTTAGTTCTGAGTGCAGCATTATGATGAACGTATCCGTGTGGGGAGGCACCGTGAAATCCCATGTGGCCTGCTAGCATTCTATATCTTCCAACGGGGCCTGCAACTGGTATCATGGAATGCGTAACCATTGGTTACATAATACGAGCACCTCTAGTGCTCGTAGTTAGCAATATATACAATCAGCGTTACATTTATCAGATCTTAAGACTGGTGACCCTGTCATATCTTCGAGTCATCGGAGACATCTTTCAAAAAGATAATATGAGAACCCATGTTATTCTTCGTATCCGGACCAACCTCGACACGGAAGATATCCGACTGTATCCCTGGTCAGCACGTTCCCTATGTCTCTCACCCATGGAAAACATTTGATCCTTGGTTGTTGAGACACTGGGCTGCCACCCCTTTTCAGTCCCTGAAAATAATGAAATGTGGTATAAATTTCAAGCAGCATGGAGTAACTTGCCAGTATCAGTCTCTCAAGCCCAGTTCGAATTAATGTTTCAGTGGGTGAAAGAAGGTTTTGTTGCAAGATGCCTCAGCTGAATTTACTAATTTCGGACCCTGTACATTCTTAAACTGCCAAGCAAAGTTAGTCATGTTTTCTTCCTATATGTATGTATATATATATATATATATATATAAATGTAAACACACACTCTTATAGAGAGACGAGACGAAAGTTATTTGAATATTAAAGATTAAAATAGATAATTAAAAATTTTGAAGTACAAAAGTGTTGGATGCTGCAGTATCTATTAATTTTGCACTGACTGGAGCCACTTACTTTAAAAGGTAGGGGTTTAACTAGCTTCATCCTCTTCTCAACCCTACCACCTTCTGCTTTTAATACTAAGCGAAATCCTATAATGGATAGAAGTTTTGAGTTCAGGATTAATAATGATGTTACACCAATTTAAAAAAAGATAACTCGATAATGCTTATATATATATATATATATACATATATATATATACACACATATATATATATACACATATATATATACATATATATATACATATATATATATACACACATATATATATACATATATATATACATATATATATATACATATATATATATATATACACATATATATATATACACATATATATATACATATATATATATACATATATATATATATACACACATATATATATATATATAGATCACTCTCTAATAAAAGAATGATAAACCTATTATTGTCAGATCAGCGATCTACATAGAAACTTAAAGCTAGACAAGAGACGGCTAGTTAATAGTAAAATTTTAATAATTTTCAAAAAATCTTTACTAAAATAGTTTTTAACTAATATTAAGTAAAACTTGGATTATAGCATATAAACATTAAGAATATTTTTATAATTTCTGTAAACAGATAACAATATACCAATAATAAATACTTTGTAAGCATTATTCCTATGAACTATAGTATCATTATCTATGGTTTGAGAATTGAAGATTTTTATGTACAGAAAATTCATATTTTTTGAATTTATATTATATTTATTAATAATATGTAGTATCCTATTTTATCTAGTAAGTATAATTTAGTTGATACATCTTAGGAGTTTTTAGTAAATGCAACTACATATAAAATTGAGTATTTTTATTCTAAGTCTATTAATGTATTTTTTTATTCTTTTCATTTATGTGAAACCAAGAATCTGTTTCATTGAATGTGATTTATAAAAATGTTTCTTAAAATTAATAATTGCAATATTACAATCTCAATGCATACATTTAATCATAATGAAGTAAACTTTACAATAATTAAGTAACTTTAATTATATACCCACTTGAAAATGCAAATCCAACATACTTGCTTATCGAAATAAAACTCGGTTGAAAGTTGAGGTGTCTCTGTATGTAGAGCATATATATAATATATATTCTTGAAATAGCTGCAATATAATGGAAAATGATACAATTACTTATAATTTAAATTAAATCAGCATTATTAAGCAACAATTATTTCATATGATATTTTACGTATCCACCCTTAACATACCACAATGTGTGATACCAATTAAATCATTTCCATGTGATGAGAACTGATTAAAGCAGAAACTGACTGACGGCTTGTAAACAGTGACAACCTCATTTAGTAACATTATACCATCTATGTAGTGGACAGCGTGCTGTGTGACACATCAAAATATGAGTTGATGTATACATATTTACCTCTTAACTGAATCATGGAGAATCTGTCAATAGTGACAGCTTTACACTAACCTGCTATTGAGTATCTGAAAGCTCCTAAGTGTGAGGCCGCATAAAACAACCCGTAGGCAATTAAACAGGTAAAAGGCTCTTAAATGCAATAAAGCATATATGTCTTTTGCTATTTAAAAATATATTTAAGCATGGATTGAGTTTTTCTTTGAGAATTAAGTTGTAATTCATAAAATGAATTATAAAAATTACGTCATTAGGCACATTTTATTTGATGAAATTGTATGCTTAAAACAGTTCTATAAATTAATTTTATTCAAATATCGTATTTAAATGAAGTTACAAGTTTTTGATTAAAGCGAGATTAAATTTAGAAACGTTGTTTTTAAAAGGGAGTTAATGTTACTCTTATCAAAATGTACTTTAAATTATTCAAAAAATTTCTAATGAACTGGCTTTTCTAATGAAACTGGTTTAAATTATTCAACGATCTGGTTTTTGGCTTTCCCATAAAACGTTTGTGTCATAATAAAACAATACATCTACTTAAACAAAACTCACCATAAACATGTTTAGCTAAATGATACGTTTCAGTGGCTCTTTTTCAAAGTTTTGTATAAAATATAATTACAGCTTTTTGTTATATATGGAAAATTCAACATGAAAAAAAAAATCGTACTTCTGTGAGTAATATCCGAATCGTTTGAGATAAGAGAACAAATACATTGAATTTTTGTCAATACATCATCTGAGAGTTATGGTAATATTACGCATGCGCCGTAACACAGATGGCGCTACTATAGACTAAGATCCAGGGCAAAAATTAAATATTTTTTGGCACACTGGTGGAAAAAATATATACAGTCGGACCCCGAATTAACGAATTTATCGGGACCGAACATTTTGTTCGTTAAATCGGGGTCCAAACAAAATACAAATTTTTTGCACTTTTATTTTGGAAATTCTACAATTAAAACTACACAAAAAATATCCATGGTTAGAAATTACACGATTTTATTCAACAGCTAAAAATACTGTTAGGGAATTATCAAGCACCAGTTGTATAGTTGGAAGTTTTAAGATACTGCTTAATAGATTGTTTGACACTCTTTTTGAATCCTGACTCGAAAGAGTTTTTTTTTTAACTTTATGCAGAGAAGAGAGAAAATACTGTGTCATTTACATCCTGATGCATGAGGTGTGTTTCCATACAATTTAAAGCATTAGAAAATGTAATAGTTTTAATAAGAGTTTCATTATCAATTTCTGCGTCAGAATCAATATTCATTGGCTGTGACAAATCATCAATTTTCTGAACTTCAGTTGCCCAGATAGGCAGTCCCTCATCAAATGTAAAATCTTAAGATATCCCTTGCGTTGTGGATTAATATGAGATAAGAGAGGAGTTTCCTGTCCTATTCTAAACTCACGCGATAGGTTGCACTCATGCCTCATCTACACCTGCAAAGTCCAATAAGTGTCTGCCCCCTTTACCTTCGAAATTTGCTATTTACAAGAAAAATACTTTTTTTTGATCCGGACAAAAAGAATACCATGAAAAAAAATCCGATTTTTCTAATACAAACAAAAAAAACTTTCAACTGTTGAAATAATTCGCTAATTCAGAGTTTATTATTCGTTAAGTAGGGGGGTTTTGCCGCCCTTTTAATCGGGAAAAGAAACAAATTCGTTAAATCGGGGTTTGACTGTATCGATATGTATGTGTGTATGAATATGATATAATTATTATTACTTCCCCACACTGAAGATATTCTTTCAAGCTAGGGAGAATTATTTTCGATTTAGCGTTGCAATAATTTTGTTAAGATAAATTTTTTAATTGTTTTTCCTTATATATCTTTAAGTGATACAGTACGTAAGTTATTGAATATACTGGCTAAATGAAATTTCAAACAACTGAATTTTATGCTAGAAATATATATATATATATATACTAGCTGTTACCCGCCCGCTTCGCTGGGTATTTCATGATGTTTTATAAATTTTTACTGCTTATATATATGTATAAATTATTGATATCTAAATCCTAGCATTAAGAATTCGATTGAATTGAAAAATATACTTATACCTGTAACTGTCACCTGTTGATAAAAAAAAAGGGCAGAACTCATCTAATTTGTATTTTCTAAAAATCTCTAAAATTGAAGCATAGAATGATGTTTGCTCTTTCGTAACTCAAAAACCAAGTGGATTCCCGCAAAACCAATTTTCGGTGGATCTCTACTCCGTAAATTGAACATGCAAGCCAAATTTCAAGTCTAAATCTAACAGAAAAAAAGCAAAAGTTTTACTATCAATATCCCCGTAATCCCGTTGAGAGCCGTTTCCAAAACAACCGCTCTTAGCGGATTTCAATTCAACAAAAGAAAAATGCAAACCAAATTTCATTATTATAGTCCTTGTAGCTCGAAAAAAGTAATTTTTTTTTGTCAATACGTCCCAGTAACCCCCTGCAACCCCCCAGAACTTGATTTGCTTAAAATTATTCTTAGTGGATCCCTATTCAACAAAAGAAACATGCTTAACAAATTTCAAGTATATGGGTCTAACAATTAAAACAGGAATTTTTTCTGTAACTCCTCTTGACCCCTCGCAAACATCTTTGGGGGTCAATTTTCATTTTACTCTTTGTTAGAGGAACTCTATTCATGAAAGAACATGCCTACCAATTTTCAAGCAGGATGATCAAGTAGTTTAAAAATGGAAATATTTATCGATTACGCCTCTTAATCTCCCGAAATTAAACTTGGTAGTTGATATTCGCGAAAACCCATTTTGTAGCGGTTCTCTACTTTACGAAAGGAATCTGCTTATCAAATTTCAAGACTGTACGTCTAACAGTTTAAAAATGGGGTAATTGTCTATAACGCCACTTGAGCCCCCGCAACGCCACTTCTGGGTCTGTTTTCACAAAACCCATTTTGTAGGGGAATTGCACTCTATGAAAGGAATCTGCTTAGCAAAATTTGAAGACTGTGCGTCCAATTAATTAAAAATGCAAAAAAATTATCAATAACGCCCCTTGAACCCCCGCAACACCACCTAGGGGTCGATTTTCACAAAACACATTTTGCAGTGTATTTCTATCCTATGAGAGGAATCTGCTAACCAAATTTCAAGACTGTGAGTCTAATAGTTTAAAAAAAAGAAATAATTATTTATATCTGCCCTTAACCCCCCGCAACACCCCTTGGGGGTCAATTTTCTCCAAACCCGTTTTGTAGCGGATATTTACTCCATGAAAGAAACATTCCTACCAATTTTCAAGCAGGTAGGTCAAATAGTTTAAAAACGAAAATATTTATCTCTTACGCCACTTATTCCCCTGCAACGCCACTTAGAGGTCTGTTTTCACAAACCTTCTTATAGCTGATCTCTACTCTATGAAAGAAATCTCTTTATCAAATATAAAGACTGTGCGTCTAATAGTTTAAAAATGGAAATAATTATCTATAACGCCCCTTAAGTCCCTCAACGCCACTTGGGGGAAATTTTCACGAAACCCATTTTTAGCTATCTCTACCCTATGAGAGGAATCTGCTTACTAAGTTTCAAGACTGTACGTCTAATAACTTAAAAATAGGAATTTATAACGCCCCTTAAACCCCCCGCCCCCGCAACACCCCTTGGGGGTCAATTTTCCCAAAACCCATTTTGTAGCGGATATTTACTCCAGGAAAGAAACTTACCTACCAATTTTCAAGCAGGTAGGTGAAATAGTTTAAAAACGGATATATTTATCTATTACGCCCCTTAATCCCCCGCAACGCCACTTAGAAGTCTGTTTTCACAAAATCCCGTTTTGTAACTGATCATTATTCTACGAAAGGAATCTATATATCAAATTTAAAGACTGTGCGTCTAATAGTTTAAAAATGGAAATAATTATCTATAACGCCCCTTAAGTCCCCTCAACGCCACTTGGGGGCAATTTTCACGAAACCCATTTTTAGCGTATCTCTACCCTATGAGAGGAATCTGCTTACCAAGTTTAAAGACTGTACGTCTAATAACTTAAAAATAGGAATTTATAACGCCCCTTAAACCCCCCGCCCCCGCAACACCCCTTGGGGGTCAATTTTCCCAAAACCCATTTTGTAGCGGATATTTACTCCAGGAAAGAAACTTGCCTACCAATTTTCAAGCAGGTAGGTGAAGTAGTTTAAAAACAGATATATTTATCTATTACGCCCCTTAATCCCCCGCAACGCCACTTAGAAGTCTGTTTTCACAAAACCCGTTTGTAACTGATCATTATTCTACGAAAGGAATCTATATATCAAATTTAAAGACAGTGCGTCAAATAGTTTAAAAATGGAAATAATTATCTATAACGCCCCCTAAGCCCCTGCAACGCCACTTGGGGGTCGATTTTCACCAAACTCATTTTGTAGCGGATCTCTACTCTCTGAAAGGAATCCGCTTACCCAATTTCAAGATTGTACATCAAGTAGTTTAAACATGGAAACAATTATTATTAAAGCCCTTAACCCCCCGTAACGCCCCTTGCGTTTCGAATTTCGGAAAAATCCGTTCTTAGCTGATGTCTACTCTATCAAAGGAACATGTCTACCAAATTTCAAGTCTGTAGGTTGAATCGTTCCAGAGATTTCGTGATTAGTCAGTCAGTCAGTCAGTCAGTCAGTCAGTCAGTGAGTGAGTCGCTTTTCTCCTTA